>JAJAGP010003582.1:0-65000 GCA_025084515.1 Ancistrus triradiatus
GTTAGCCGGGAGTGTTGAGTGGGCGGTCTGGGTGAACTGGGCTTCGGTCCTCGTGATCTTGACTCGTGCATCCTTGCCTTAGAATAAGGCAGAGCTGGGGGTTCATAGTCAAAGAGTCTTATGGTGATCAGAGACGTTGCGTTGCTGTCTTCTGCCTCCCGTGGGGTTGCCAATGTCTCATGTGATCCCTCTTGGCTGTGTTTCCTACCAGTTCTCCTCTTTCTAGCTATGCTGCTATAGCTAATGCTGCCGGGGTCTCATGCTACACATGGCATCAGTGATTGACATGGCATCAGTTATTGTTAATAGACACTGTGCTCTTAATCAATAACTAATTGCATTTTCTGTTTTCTCTCCGAGCTGTGTTCCGGTGCCGGTTCCAGCCCCACACATGATGTTCATCCGCTGCAGCTCCACTCAAGCTGCTTCCGTCATCAGCTCCAGCCCCACCATACCCGGGCCACTTTTATTCGAACTTTGACTCCATGACTTTAGTTTCGCTCTTAGATTTATCATCTACGCCGCCCAAGGAGGTTGGGTCCCTTTTTGAGTCTTGGACCTCTCAAGGTTTCTTCCTATAACACTCAGGGAGTTTTTCCTTGCCTCTGTCGCCCTAGGCTTGCTCAATTTTGGAATGGACGTAGTTATTAGGAGATAATCTAAACTCCTTTGAGTTGCTTTAAGACAATGCTCCATTGTAAAAAGCGCTATATAAATAGATCTGACTTGACTTGACTGAAACACAGGCCCTTTCACTATGACAAGGTCTTGATAGTTAAAGGGGGAGAAATATTCATTAGTAGCTCATCTCATTGGATTTCAGTGGCAGAGCAGCTTCACACAAGCCTTAGCTCAGTATGCACTATATTAAACACCAGTTGGGGTGGTTATTTGGACTAAGCAGCAGTGGAAACTGATGCCAACACATTCCACTTGGCTGATGCCAGGAGAATTTAACATCTTTGAATTCATGTGGGAGGAATAATATATGTTTTTTCATGGTATGGGTTGCTAGTTCTAATTAAGATCTCAAGTTCTGGACCTTCTAGAGAATTTCAACTTCGCAGTAATCCTCTGATAAGGGCCTTAACTGATTTATCAGTACAATTCCACAATACACAGGGCAAACTCCATAAAGAAATGGTTTCAAATGAAATGTTTTTTGTTCTTTTAATAAATTCATAAATATTGTTCCTATTTGAAAAGTTCGTTCAGAAGTAGCTCTTGCAGTTTTCATGGCATTTCATCTGCAATATACAACTGCACTTGGTACACACTTTAATTCACAGGGGCATTGCCACCTTCAGTGGGATGAGCATTACAAAATGCAGAAAAGCAAGAAGTGAAAATAGGAGTAATTTGGCAGCAGGTACTTAACAGGAGAGAATGCTTTCTTCATTGAAATGTCAGTAATTGCAGAGTGGCTGTTAAGTCTCCTTTTCACTCTTCTTTGCCTCCCTTGCTCCTTCAAAAAGTCACTCTGGCAATGAAACGTTCTATTTTTTTTTTTTATTAACATAAAAACCTACCAGCAGTTCGACTTAATTTTGATGTGCATTATTAAGAGCATCTTTGTGTGGCACTGCGGTTTTCTAAAGTGGCTTTTCAACAGGAAATGTGCATTGATACGCTGATCTGACTTGAGGATGCAATGCTTCATTACTGAACAAGGGCACAACACTCCAACCCGAGAAGCTTTTCACAGTGAAGAAGTACTGCACCCATTCTGCCTGACTCATACCTCCTACACTGAAAGCTTGCAACCTTGTACGTAAAGAGTATGAGTGGATGTGGACTAAAGACTAAACTGCTTTTAAAGATGGAAAACTTGAGCCCAATTTCCTGTGTTATATTCAGTATAATTAAATTTATGCAGTTTTTGTGAAGTGCCAATTTAAGTTGATTGTGATAAAAAGAAGGAAATAATTAATATGAAGTAAAAAATAAGGCATACATTTGTGATTAATACTGTTTTGCATTAACTGATTCTTGATGATTGTTACTTGAGCAAGCTGTTTCTGTGGAAGTATGTTAATTGATATTGTCAGAGCTGTTCTACAATATGAATAAATTAATCCTTTTAAAATAATATATATTGTACTTATTGTATATTGCATTTACTTCATTTATGCATTCATTTCTTAACAGAAGTACAGTATAATTCGTCCAGCACAGTAATATTATATTTACTTTAATAATAATAAATTATAGAAATAGGCTAAAAGATTTCATCTAAACCTACAGATCAAAATTAAGCAGCCCAGGTAAGCCTTGGGTGTAAGAAACAAAAGGACCTCACAAATATATGACCCCAAACAGTCATATATATACAGTGGGGCAAAAAAGTATTTAGTCAGCCACTGATTGTACAAGTTCTCCTACTTAGAAAAATGAAAGCGTCTGTAATTTTCATCATAGGTACATTTCAACTATGAGAGACAAAATGAGACAAAAGAAATCCAAGAAATCACATTGTAGGATTTTTAAAGAATATAATTGTAAATGATGGTGGAAAATAAGTTTTTGTTCACCCACAAAAAAAACAATATTTTTGGCTCTCACAGACCTGTAACGTCTTTAAGAACCTGTATTAATGGCACCTGTTTGACCTCATTATCTGTATAAAAGACACCTGTCCACAGCCTCAAACAGTCAGACTCCAAACTCAACCATGGCTAAGACCAAAGAGCTGTCGAAGGACACCAGGAAGAAAATTGTAGACCTGCAACAGGCTGGGAAGAGTGAATCTACAATAGGCAAGCAGGTTGGTGTGCATAAATCAACTGTGGGACAATTGAAAGGAAAAACTCCCTTAATGTTATAAAAAAGAAGCCTTTGGAGGATCAACACTCAAAAAGGGATTGTGCGTCTGATTCAGTGGGTGGACCAGATATTGTCTAATTCCATCTATAATCCCATCCAATCTCGGAAAGCTACGCAGCCATTCTGGGTATGTCTTAAAATAAGCACAGTGGGGTGTTTTCCTCTGGGTTACAAATGCAACATCATCCTCTGGCTCTTCATCTTCAAACACACGCCAAGGCTCATTATTAGTAAATAAGTCATCACCTTAAAAAAAAAAAAAAAAACACATTTAAGAAGTCAGAATGAACAGTGTTTAATATCATATTTCATTGTCATCTATATTTTCTGTATTGCAAGCCCTCTGTATGTAGAGTTTTGATAAATTTCCTCCGTACAGAACAGCTTCAACTCTGGGATGTTGGTGGGTTCCTCATTCAAGGTCCTTTCACAATGACTTATTCATCCAAAAAATGGCTTTTTCCAGTAGGCCTCTGGATTGTCCATGTGACAGGCAACAATGTTCTTTTTGGATAGCAGTCCTTTCTCCTTGCAGCCATGCCATGCACATCATTGTCGTTCAGTGTTCTTCGGTTGGTGAATTCATGAACATTAGCATTAGACAATGTGAGAGAGACCGTATGTTACTTAGAAGTTACACTTACAATATTCATGTCTCATTTGTATAACTGGGTTTTCTTTATTTACTTTTAGGACTTGTGTGAAAATTGATGTATGTGTATTTATGTACTTATGTACGTCCACATGTTTTTTTCTTATCTTTTGCTAGCACTTGCAGGACTGTTTCCTGAAAATACTGTTCCAAATCCAACCAGTGTCAACCAGTCCAGTTTTAATTTATTGTTTCCAGACGTGTAGACATGTTCATTGTTTATATGTATATTAAAGGACAAGTGTATGGACAAAGAGTGGTTTGTTCACTAAGAGTAATGGATTTTAATAGATCTAAAGAGTTGTAGCAAGGAAAATATTTTATAAATTATTAATATATAAGAAGTTAACTGAAGAAATCAGTGATTGTATAAAAGTTACAATAGAAAGAAAGTAATACAAATTATAAGTTATAAATTTCTTGGAAAATCCCATTTCTCTTGGTCATCTTTGAGATGTTTCTACACCTTGATTGGAGTCCACCTGTAGTAAATTGTGTTGATTGAACATGATTTTGAAAGACACACATAACACTATATAAGGACTTAGAGTTAATGATGCATATCAGAGCAAGAACCAAGCAATGAAATGGAAAGAACTGCCTATAGAGTTCAGAGACTGAATTGTTTGGAGGCATAGATCTGGAGAAGGCTACACAAAATCTGCTGCACTGAAGGTTCCCAAGAGCACAGTGGCCTCCATAATTCTTAATTGAAAAAAGTTTCAAACCCACCAGGACTCTTCCTAGAGTTGGTCACCACACCAAACTAAGTAATCGGTGACAAAAGGCCTTGGTAAGAGATGTGACCAAGAACCAAATAATCACTCTGGCTGAGGTCCAAAGATCCTTTGTGCAGATGAGAGAAACCTCCAGATGGTCAAACATTCCTGCAGCACTCCAACGAACTGGACTTTATGGCAGGGTAGTCAGACAGAAGTTCCTCCTCAGTAAAATGGCACTTAAAAGTTCACCTGGAGGACTGAGAAACAATTTTCTCTGGTGTGATGAAACCAAGATAGAACTTTAGAACTTTTGGCCACAATTCTAAGCCCCATGTCTTTTTCAGGAATCATCACCTGCTCAATACTATCTATCATGCTTTGGTTTGTTTTACAGCAGCTGTGATAGGGAAACTGGTCAGGGTTGAGTGCATGTGTGTGTGTGTGTGTGTGTGTGTGTGTGTGTGTGTGTGTGTGTGTGTGTGTGTGTGTGTGTGTGTGTGTGTATGTATATGTATGTATGTATGTGTGTGTGTGTGTGTGTGTGTGTGTGTGTGTATATATATATATATATATATATATATATATATATATATATATATACACACACACACACACACACACACACACACACATACATACATACATATACATACACACACACACACACACACACACACACACACACACATACATATACAAACCTGGTGAAGACTTACAGGAAACGTTTGACAAAGTATTGAGTTGAACCAAATTTATTGACCAAATACTTATTTCCCACCATGATTTACAATTAAATTCTTTAAAAATCCTACAATGTGATTTCCTGGATTTTTTTTCTCAATGTGTCTCTCATAGTTGAAATGTACCTATGACAAAAATTACAGACCCCTCTCATCTTTCTAAGTCGGACAACTTGCACAATCAGTGACTGACTAAATACTTTTTGCCCCACTGTAACAGTGTACATTTATTGTTCCCTCAAAATAACTCAATATACAGCCATTAATGTCTAAACCACCAGCAACAAAAGTGAGTAAAAACCTAGGAGACTACACCCCTAAATGTCCAAATTGAGCACTGCTTGTCATTTTCCTTCCAAAATGTCATGTGACTCGTTAGTGTTACTAGGTCTCAGGTGTGCATAGTGAGCAGGTGTGTTCAATTTTGTAGTACAGCTCTCACACTCTCTCATACTGGTCACTGAAAGTTCCAACATGGCACCACATGGCAAAGGAGTCTCGTCTCTGAGGATCTTAAAAGACGATTTATTGCACTACATGAAGATGGCCAAGGCTACAAGGAGATTGCCAATACCCTCAAACTGAGCTGCAGCACAGTGGTCCAAGATCATCCAGCGTTTTAAAAGAGCAGGGTCCACTCAGAACAGACCTTGCGTTGGTCGTCCAAAGAAGTTGTGTGCCCGTGCTCAGCATCACATCCAAATGCTGTCTTTGATAGGTGCAGGAGTGCTGTCAGCATTGCTGCAGAGATTGAAGAGGTGGGGGATCAGCCTGTCAGTGATCAGACCATACGTCGCACACTACATCAAATTGGTCTGCATGGCTGTCAGCCCAGAAGGAAGCCTCTTCTGAACTCTGTACACAAGAAAGCCTGCAAACAGTTTGCTGAAGACATGTCAACAAATGACATGGATTACTGGAACCATGTCCTATGGTCTGATGAGACCAATATTAATTTGTTTGGTTCAGATGGTCTCAAGCATGTGTGGCAGCAATCAGGTGAGGAGTACAAAGATAACTCTGCCATGCCTACAGTCAAGCATGGTGGTGGGAATGCCATGGTCTGGGGCTGCATGAGTGCAGCAGGTGTTGGGGAGTTACATTTCATTGAGGGACACATGAACTCCAATATGTACAGGTAGTCCTCGGGTTACGAGGGTCTCGAGTTACGACGTTTCGTGGTTACGACGCATCTCCCATTTACTGTATAAAGCCTTTTTTCGACTTAACTGGTTTTGCGTCGTAAACGTCATAACGCGAACTTCGTGTTTGGTGTGCGCGGCGGAAGAATACACGGTTACGCGGCTCGTTTTTTGATAATTACTGTGTTAGGATAGGTGTTAGGATAGTATAAGTGCTTACAGTATGTACTGCTCTCTCTACATGTTATACTTCCGAAGCGTTAACATAGATTAAACAGCCAGCCAAACTCTTTTTAAGAGCCAGGATGATGAACGTGCTTGTTTCTTTAATGACTCAAAATCAGAGTGAAACTACAAATACAAAAGACATAGAAAAAAGGCTCAAAATACATTCTATAAACTTAATACCAGCAACACAAATGCGTCTGACCGGATAACAAAGAGTTGCAGCGATAGTAACCGACTATCAAATTTTCATAAACATCTCAGAATCATGTCATACTTACAGTCATTGCTTTCTGAACGGTAGATACGACAGGTTAGAACAGGCGAACATAGTGTAAACTCGTGCACAATTAGCAACCATGCTTCTGTTACTAGACTGGACCTTCCATAGTGCACCTACCTCCGTGGGCCTCAAAATAAAAGTCCATGTGTCAGACGTCAAACCATATAAAACAGTACAAAAGCAATGCAAACAGACACTTCAAGTTTCTAACAGCCACTCAAGAATATAAGTATGTACGTGTGTTCCGACTTACACCGAAAATTGGTTTACGACGCCACCTAGAAACGGATCTGCGTCGTAAGTCGAGGACTACCTGTACTGTGAAATACTGAAGCAGAGCATGATCCCCTCCCTCTGGAAACTGGGTCTCAGGGCAGTGTTCGAGCATGATAATGACCCCAAACACACCTCTAAGACGACCACTGCTTTATTGAAGAGACTGAGGGTAAAGGCGATGAACTGGAGAAGCATGAATCCAGACTTAAAAACAATAGAACATCATTGGGGCATCCTCAAGCGGAAGGTGGGGGAGCGCAAAGTCTCGAATATTCGCCAGCTCTGTGATGTCGTCATGGAGGACTGCAAAAGCATTCCAGTGGCAACTTGTGAAGCTCTGGTAAACTCCATGCCCAGGAGAGTTAAAGCAGTTCTGGAAAATAATGGTGGCCACACATAATATTGACACTTCAGGAACTTTCACTAAGGGGTGTACTCACTTTTGTTGCCGGTGGTTTAGACATTAATGGCTGTATATTGAGTTATTTTGAGGGAAGAATAAATTTACACTGTTATATAAGCTGCACACAGAATACTTTTCATTGCGTCAAAGTGTCATTTTGTCATATTAAGATATACTTAAATATCTGCAGAAATGTGAGGGGTGTACTCACTTTTGTGATACACTGTATGTATGTATGTATGTATGTATGTATGTATGTATGTATGTATGTATATATATATATATATATATATATATATATATATATATATATATATATATATATATATATATATAAAATGTTACTGACAAGTTCCCATGATATTTACTTGCAGCAATGGCATAAGCATTTATTTGCTATAAATGACAACGTATCAAAATCTGTTCAAAATATACCTTGATTAATAATACAAATAATAAAAAAAGACAACAAGGTTATATTAATTAAAAATATATATTTTAACTGAATATTCAGAATTCAGAATTAAATATTTCACTCACAGCTCCCAAGTGTTTTGTACTTTTTAAGTTGATCACCAAATCAGTACCCCATGAAATAGGATGAGGTGTCTCTATGTTAGAATCCATCAGAAACTTGAATGGAATTGTTGCATAAATGTAGATTTGGTGATTGTATGAAATGTTGTGAATGTAATGGTCTCCTAATATGTGTACATGTATTGTTTATTAAGTGAAAATAATAAACAAGTAAGCAAAAACTATTGTTGACAATGGCCCTCCCATGGTACAGTGGGGCAAAAAGTATTTAGTCAGTCACTGATTGTGCTAGTCCTCCTACTTAGAAATTTGAGAGAGGTCTGTAATTTTCATCATAGCTACACTTCAACTATGAGAGACAAAATGACAAAAATAATCCAGGAAATAACATTGTAGGATTTTTAAAGAATTTAATTGTAAATTATGGTGGAAAATAAGTATTTGGCCAATAAATTGGTTCAACTCAATATTTTGTAACATAACCTTTGTTGGCAATGACAGAGGTCAAATGTTTCCTGTAAGTCTTCACCAGGTTTGCACACACTATAGCTGGTATTTTGGCCCATTCCTCCATGCAGATCTCCTCTAGAGCAGTGATGTTTTGGGGCAACACAGACTTTCAACTCCCTCCACAAATTTTCTATGGGGCTGAGGTCTGGAGACTGGCCGGGCCTTTTTTATGGAGCCACTCCTTCGTTGTCCAAGCGGTATGTTTGGAATCATTGTCATGCTGGAAGACCCAGCCACGTTCCATCTTCAATGCTCTCACTGATGGAAGGAGGTTTTGGCTTAAAATCTCACAATACATGGCCCCGTTCATTCTTCCCTTAACACGGATCAGTCATCCTGTCCCCTTTGCAGAAAAACAGCCCCAAAGCATGATATTTCCACCCACATGCTTCACAGTAGGTATGGTGCAACTCAGAATTCTTCTTCCTCCAAACACGACGAGTTGAGTTTTCACCAAAAAGTTCTATTTTAGTTTCATTTGACCACATGATATTCTCCCAATCTTCTTCTGGATCTTCCATATGCTCTCTGACAAACTTCGGATGGGCCTGGACATGTACTGGCTTAAGCAGGGGGACATGCCTGGCACTGCAGGATCTGAGTCCCTCTCGGCATAGTGTGTTACTGATGGTAGCCTTTTTACTTTGGTCCCAGCTCTCTGCAGGTCATTCATCAGGTCTCCGTGTAATTCTAGGATTTTTACCCCACTGGATGAGATCTTGCGTGGTGCCCCAGATCGAGGGAGATTATCAATGGTCTTGTATGTCTTACAATTGCTCCCACAGTTGATTTATTCACACCAACCTGCTTGCCTATTGACTCTTCCCAGCCTGCTGCACGTTTACAATTTTCTTCCTGGTGTCCTTCGACAGCTCTTTGGTCTTGGCCATGGTTGAGTTTTGAGTCTGACTGTTTGAGGCTGTGGACAGGTTTCTATTATACAGATGACGAGGTCAAACAGGTGCCATTAATACAGGTAACGAGTGGAGGACAGAAGAGCTTCTTAAAGAAGAAGTTACAGGTCTGTGAGAGCCAGAAATCTTGCTTGTTTGTGGGTGACCAAATACTTATTTCCACCATGATTTACAATTAAATTCTTTAAAAATCCTACAATGTGATTTCCTGGATTTTTTTTTCTCATTTTGTCTCTCATAGTTGAAGTGTACCTATGATGAAAATTACATACCTCTCTCATCTTTCTAAGTAAGAGAACTTGCACAATCAGTGACTGACTAAATACTTTTTTGCCCAACTGTATCTCTTGATTCCCATGGGGTCTATGGAGGATGCTTCAAGGATTTATAGAGTGCATTTTCTCTCTGAGGTGTTTTATAATTAAGGACCTTTCAACACTCTAATATTGTTCTCTGCTGTTCATAGATGTTTGTGCAATTGTGTTTGTGTGTTTGTACGTGTGTGTGTGTGTGTGTGTGTGTGTGTGTGTGTGTTAGTATTTAAGGATAGATTGTTTCTGTTTTGATTGATTATAAAGGCAATCAACAGCATGTCACATTTACTGACAGTTGTTAGGAATCCAAGAACACTTCACATTCTTTGTGTAATAGTTATAATTTAGAAAAAAAAAGAGTAAATATGAAGGAAACAGGATGCTAACAAATTTAAAAAACATAAAACAAAACAAAAGAAATTATGCAAGCAAACAAACAAATGCATTTACATATTTTCCCTAAAATACCAGGCAATGCTTGTTCCCTGTTATGGCTATTTTTCTGTATTTTCTGAACCAACTGTACTTCATGCTTCCTTCTCCATCTATCTCTTTTTATAAATGTCAGTCGCTGGAAGTATCTCCCTCCTGTGATGTGCTTGACAGATTGTGTGTGCCTCTATGTGATAGATTTAAGGTGTGAAAGAAGTCATAAGCATATCAGAGAGACTGAGAGCTGGGTGGAGAGTGAGTGAGCAAATGCTCCTCCATCATTCCAGAGATGACTTCGTTTTACATATCTCATGCCGGAAGGCGAGAACTGATCCTCTCATCCATTGTGGAGATATTGCATGCTGTAAATTCACACTGAAAGCTCTGTACTTTACACATATTGCATAGAGGATGAAAGCCACAGAATCATGCTAATTCCTCCACTAAGATTTTCCCTACTGAGACGACATGGTTTCACACAAATGCAGCCATGTACAGTTCGTTACAAACCAATGTGTGTGTTTAACTATATACAGTATAACACCAAACAGTGCAAAACCCCAAAAATGCAAATACAATAGGAAACCATGTTCCTTACATTTACTTTGAGTATAAAATTTGTAAAATGTTCCGCAAAGAAAAATGTTAAGGAATTAGAAAGAAATTAAGAAATATTCAATATTTAAATATTTATGTTAAGAAATATTTCAGTCATAATTTTTTTTCTGATTTGGCTTGTTTTGTCTTTCTGAAAAATGTGTTGATGTCCACAAGGGATACATGTCTTGAAGACATCACATGTTGCTTTAAAATCTCAATGTATATAACAGCATTAATGCTGCCATCACATAAGTGTACCAAGGGTAAAAGTTTTCATTTCTTTTCTTTAAATATTTTTAAGCAGGAGAAACAAATCTCGGGTTCATACTGTCTGCAATAAAATAAAAGTAAATGTAAGAAACACTGTAGTTTTTTTTTCCATACCATCAATACTTTTTCTGATTTGGGGTAATGTGCATACACACCCCCAGCTAGCCACCTCTCTCTCTCTCTCTTGTCCCTGTGCAACTCAGCCAAAGGCCCTGCTGGAACATGAAATGAGATCACTTGGATGGTTGGGTAGCATATCAGACTGTTGCACCACCTGAGAACATGCACTATATAATGTGTTAAATAATTGCACTATGGTATTTGTCTTGCCTCGACTAAATCATTCATACATGTCCTAATTCCCTTAAGTGCATTAGGAATGGTAATTGCCATTTGGTGTCCATATACAACTGCAATATATGACCCTGACATTCTACTTTTTGTAATAATAATATTAATAATAAGAAGAATAGTAATAACAAACACAACATTTACCCACTGTACAAAAACCTCCTTTAAGCAAAGGATTTTTTATCTACTCTGTTAATGGTGTTTAATATGAAAATTGCATCTAAAAAGTCCCATTCTGATTTCATGGCTTGATATATGATTATATGTCTCAAGTAATGTACCTATGATGAAAATTACAGACCTCTCTCATTTTTCTAAGTAGGAGAACTTGCACAATCAGTGGCTGACTAAATACTTTTTTGTAACACTGTATAGAGGAAATCTAACCAGGAAATCACATTGTAGCATTTTTAAAGAATTGAATTGTTAATTATGTTAGGAAATAAGTATTTGGTCAATGACAAAAGTTCAACTCAATACTTTGTAACATAACCTTTATTGGCAATGACAGAGGTCAAATGTTTCCTGTAAGTCTTCACCAGGTTTGCACACACTGTAGCTGGTATTTTGGCCCATTCCTCCATGCAGATCTCCTCTAGAGCAGTGATGTTTTGGGGCTGTCGCTAGTCAACACAGACCCAGCCACGTTCCATCTTCAATGCTCTCACTGATGGAAGGAGATTGTAGTAGTGTGTTACTGACGGTAGCCTTTGTTACTTTGGTCCCAGCTCTCTGCAGGTCATTCATCAGGTCCCTCCGTGTAGTTCTGGGATTTTTCCTCACCGTTCTCATGATCATTTTGACCCCACGAGTTGAGATTTTGCATGGGGTCCCAGATTGAGGGAGATTATCAATGGTCTTGAATGTCTTCCATTTTCTTACAATTGCTCCCACAATTGATTTATTCACATCAAACTGCTTGCCTATTGTTGATTCACTCTTTCCAGCATGGTGCAGGTCTACAATTTTCTTCCTGGTATCGTTCAACAGCTCTTTGGTCTTGGCCATTGTTGAGTTTGGAGTCTGACTGTTGGAGGCTGTGGACAGGCGTCTTTTATACAGATAATATGTATCCATCCAGGGAGAAGAAGTGGAGGTGGTGGAGAGCTACAAATACTTGGGTTTTCACCTTGACAACAGACTGGACTGAAGATGTCACACCGAAGCTGTATACAGAAAGGGACAGAGCAGACTCTACTTCTCGAGGAAGCTTAGGTCCTTCAATGTATGCAGTAAGATGTTGTATATCTTTTACAAGCCTGTTGTGGAAAATGCAGTTGTCTTCGCAGCCATCTGCTGGGGAAGCGGAATCAGAGCTAGCAACTTAAAGAGGTTGAACAAACTT
Source organism: Ancistrus triradiatus (assembly GCA_025084515.1). Classification (NCBI taxonomy): domain Eukaryota; kingdom Metazoa; phylum Chordata; class Actinopteri; order Siluriformes; family Loricariidae; genus Ancistrus; species Ancistrus triradiatus. The sequence continues at coordinate 12,540 of JAJAGP010003582.1, forward strand.
TTAAAGAAAGCTGGATCTGTGCTTGGAACTACCCTAGAGCCCCTAGAACTGATTGTAGAGAGTAGGATGCTACACAAACTGATCAGCATAATGGACAACACAACACACCCTTTACACAATCTACTGGACAGACAGAGGAGTGTGTTCAGTACGAGGTTACTGCAGCTCCACTCTAATAAGGACAGATACAGGAAATCATTCCTGCCCACTGCAATAACACGATACAATAACTCACTACTATCCCGATAGAAGATGTGTCACACATTTGTAACATTATCAGTTTTTGTAAATTTGTAATTTTCAGTTTTTTCTGTATTTATATTTGTGTACTGCTGCTGCAACAAGGAAATTTCCCTTTGGGGATAAATAAAGTACTCTATCTATCTATCTATCTATCTATCTATAATGAGGTCAAACAGGTGCCATTAGTACAGGTAATGAGTGGAGAACAGAAGAGCTTCTTAGAGAATAAGTTACAGGTCTGTGAGGGCGAGAAATCTTGCTTGTTTATGGGTGACCAAATACTTCCACCATGATTTACAATTAAATTCTTTAAAAATCCTACAATGTGATTTATTGGTATTTTTATTCTCTTTTAGTCTCTCATAGTTGAATTGTACCTATGATGAAAATTACAGGGCCCTCATATCATACTCATGGAGTCAGTTTCTAACTGTTTGTGCAGATACCTGCACATTTGTGGCCTGCTAGAGGTCATTTTGCAGGGCTCTGGCAGTGCTGCACTACCTGAGCCACTTGTGTGGGTTGTAGAGTCCGTCTCATGCTACCTTGAGTGTGAAAGCACCACCAACATTCAAAAGTGACCAAAACATCAGCCAGCAAGCATAGGTACTGAGAAGTGGTCTGTCCCCACCTGCAGAACCACTCCTTTATTGAGTGTGTCTTGCTAATTGCCAATAATTTCCACCTGTTGTCTATTCCATTTGCACAACAGCATGTGAAATTGATTGTCAATCAGTGTTGCTTCCTAAGTGGACAGTTTGATTTCACAGAAGTTTGATTTACTTGGAGTTATATTGTGTTGTTTAAGTGTTCCCTTTATTTATTTGAGCAGTGTATATAAAGTCAGTTACTTCACCCAATACCTTGGCCAGCTTGGATAAGTTAATGGAGATTTAGAAGAGTCAATCACCTTGGGACTGTTGTATTTTCTCTATAATCCTGGTTAAAAAACAAAAAACAAATAAAAAACACAAGAACATAAATGTTGCTTCTATTGATATTCATTTCAATTCATTGATATTGGTTATATTATACATTGTGAAATAAATGTGCCAAAATATTTCTAATAACATGTAGTGATAAGAAACAACAAAAACCCAAAGTGTTGTTGTAAATGTTCTGGCGTATGTACAGAAGAGCTGGAGGGTCAGTATAATCTGCACAGATTGATGATAAATCTGGGACAAGTTAAGGTGTGTGTGTGTGTGTGTGTGTGTGTGTGTGTGTGTGTGTGTGTGTGTAAATCTGTCATTTAGATCCTCATAACTGCAGCCTGTGACAAGTCTGGACTGCTCGTAAGTCTGGTAGCCTTATACTTCAGGTTTTCACCCTTGCTCTGGTTTTCCCTCCCTGTTTATCTCTCTCTATCTCTTTAATATATGGATGGAAGGAGTGGCAGGGCTACTCTTAATGTATCCCTTGTGGGGTCTGCAGACATGGCTTGGAACTTGACTTATGGGCTGGCTGTTTAAATAAAGTTTGAGAAATGGCAGCAGGGTGAGAGTGTGAGGGTAGAAAGAAAGAAAGCAGAAAAACGAGAGAGAGAAAGGGAATGAAAGGCAAATCATGGGAAATAGAAATAGATGTTCTATACTTAATACTTTGGGGGATTTAGAGGCTTACTTTATTGCATCTAATCTGTGTGTGTGTGTGTGTGGGTGTGGGTGTATGTATGTACCTGAGTGTGTGAGTGTTTGAGTAAAGAACTTCAGTAGTTTTAACACTGAGAGAAGGAAAATGCAGACAATAACCAGTTTGGAGTCAAGAGCTGAGTTAATAAGTAAAATAATCTGTGAGTACTATTTTCCAGTGAGCCAATCTGGGTGCTTTAGAAAGGCATTTAATAATCAATTGCTCAATTCTCTGGTTAAATTGCATTACACTTGGAAGTGATGTGGATAAGCATCTGTCAATTAATAGAGATGAATGGAGTTCTATGCTTCTGTATTAGGTGGGAGGGGTGGGAGAAGAAACCACAGTCAAAGAGGAAACTTTGCTCATAGTACAGTTCTTTTAATAACAGCCCCATCTACACACAGAATTACAAGCCCTGATGAGAAATATCCACGGCAGCACTTAGTACATGAGTCAGTAGTGAAACTTCGCGAAGTAAAGGGTTTGTACAGGTCGAGGCGATCACTGTGTACCACCACCACTACATTATATGCATGTTTCTGACACACACTCGCACCACAGCCAAATGGGAACACAGGTCACGAACGCACTCACAGTAAGTACTTGCATTTGCTTCCTCATCTGGTGGGATGCCATATGAGAGCTCCAGAGGGGTCCATTGCTTGCACCTGAACATCAGTTGGGCTGGCATGAATCCAGAGGGTTACTGGACTGTACCCTAATATGCCAGCAGCACCAAAGGCAGGTGCTTTTAGCAGTCCAGTTGGCTCAGCAGTTTGGTGAGCTTGGCTGAAACCGATCAGTTAAACCGCTCAACAGACCTCTCAGCAGATGGAGCAGTGTAGTTTGCGTCTTCGCGTGTTCACATATACCCAACCACTTGTACATATACTCTATGTGCTGGGACTAAACGTTTCATCCCTGGGCACAATGTAGCTCTTCTGGCATGCCAAACTGACTGAAGAAACTTTGCATTCTGATCAGGAGCCACAGTCATTTGCTGAAATAGTCAAAAGCAACAGTAACATAGTAGTTGCCACAATGTGTCAAGGCACCAGTGCTATGGTCAAAGTGATGCGCAGGGACTGAAATCCCTCGTTTGCTTCATCAAACCGCTGAAACACAGTTCTCATCATTGCAAGTCTATGAGCTGCATACTGCTCCATGGACAAAACTCATGAACAGCATTTACATTAACCGTGTTTCTCAATTTGAACTGAACAGACTGAGCAAGGTGTCCATGGCATGGGCCACTTGGCGCACCATACAATGAGATAGAAGTAGTATCTGCTCATCATGAATGAGTTGACGTTTGCAACCTGCATCCACTGAAACACTCAACAAAGATGAATCCAGACCCAAAATGCAAGGTTCACATATCTCCACCAACCGAAAGTCATATGTAACATCAGTTTTACCCTACCAAGTCAAACTCAGCAACAGAGTAGCAGAGTGTGTGTGTGTATGTATATATATTGTCACGGGGGGCCCAGGGGGCACACCGTTAAAAATAAAGAAATGACTGGGCAGGGACCCAAGTGCAGTTAGCTCCAGATGGTAGTTATAACCAAAAAATAAACGGAAAATGAAAAGGAAAAGAAATGAACCAACCTGAGTCTGGGTGGCTGAGGATCGAACCCCGGGCTGCAGTGTTGGTGACTCACTGACTTAACAGCAGTCGCCAAGGAGATGCGACAGTCACACCAGACTAGCGCCGTTAGGGAACGGACTCAAAAAAAGGAATGCTTAAGCAACTAGATAAATAAACTAAAGTTCAGGGGAAAAGTTCCCTTAAAGCGCTGGATGCGCTGCAGTGAATTAAACTGCTGAAATGAGAAATATAAAGCTCCAATTCAAAGGAGCAGGCAATGGTTCTCTCACTCTGGCTGAGCAGAGCCTGCAGCTCACTAGAGCAGGGAGGAGAGAGAGAGAGCGATGACGTAAGCGTCAGGAGGGAGCATTAGGAGGGGTGACAGCGAAACGCTCTCCTGACAGAGAGAAGCGTGGATCCCGGCTTGCTGAATCCAAAAGCGGGATCCAAACACGATGAAGAGAAGCGAGACCGTAATGGTGCCACACAGCGCTTCTCCAGTATAAACGCGATCACAAAGGGGAGGCGCCAATTCCCAGATCACGTAGAGAGGGGAAACCGAGACGGCCGACGGGGCTGGAGCAGTGAGGGAGAGCGCGGGGGACTCACTGCCCGAACGGAGTGAGCCGGAAGCCGCGTTTGGGGCTCGACGGAAAGGAGGAGGATAGGATACCGGGACGATTAATGAATTCTGACCCTTCACTAATCAAACTAAGTCCTACCTTACCTCCGAACCTCCCGGTCCGTACAATTACTGGCGATCTACCAATCGTCAGTTACCCACTTTCCCTAGAAACACCGCAAGGCTGAGGCAAGCAATGCAGCAGCAACCTGCTAGACTTCAGGAGAGTCTTATATACCTGATCGAGCAGGTGCTGCCACTCTAATGAAACCATAATTAGACGGGAACGCGCGTGATCAGAAACGCGTGTCCCGAACTGAAAACAGGAGCAATGCTGACCCCTATTGTCCAAAGGACGGAAGTCAGCGTGGGCTGTGACATTATATGTGTATATATATATATATAAAGCACTCTGCTACTCTGTTGTGAACATATATAATATATCACAATATTACATATATAATATGAACATATTAGCTAGTGTATAATTGTAGGTTTAATCATTTGTAAGGTTTATCCATTTTATACCGAAACAGTACAGGTGCAGCTGTTGGAAAAATGCTTATCATTAGAAACTTGTGAAACCAAGCATACACTCATTGACAAAAAAAAAGACAGCAGATAGAAACTCAGACTGAAATGTTGGAATCCTGCAAAACTTGCCATGCAGTTACGCTGCAGGCAGATATGTAAATAATTACAGATGTAGTCTGATTGGACAGTGGGTCTTGCCACAAGAGTGCTTCGCCCACCATTGTTTTAAATTGCCCTTGGAGGCAAACTTTGGGTAATGTACCTCTTGGTGAGAGATCGATGACTGCTAGACATGCCTCTATCACATATTTTCCCACTGCTGGACCTGTATATCCTGCACACTCATAGTTTGCTGAAGCTGGTGTCCCACCTGGTCCCATAAATGCTCGATTGGCGACAAATCTGGTGACATTTTAGGCAGAGGAAGTGTTGTAATCTGATGGAGACATTACTGGGAAATGCTTGCTGTGTGTAGGCGAGCATTATCCTGCTGAAAAAAGGCAGTTGGAAGCATGTGAGGCAACACATGTGGACACAGGATGTCCTGCACATATCGCTGAGCTCCTATTGCCTCTCATATTCACTATTAAGGGTGACTGACTGACGTATGTCGTACGACATTACACCAGCATTTGGGGCACCGTGTTGCTCCACAACAAAGACCGGATTGAAGCGCTCACCATGAGATACTCAAACCGACCTTCGTCTGATCGCAAACAAACCCAGGATTCATTGCTAAAGACAATACGGTCCCAGTCCATAGCAGCCCAGGTTTCATGTTCACAACACAACTGCAAACAAGGCGAGGGTGGCTGGCTGTCAATGGCAGGACACATAATGGATGCCGTGACAACAAATTTCCTTCTGCTAAGCACCTAGAAATGGCCCAACCAGACCAAACCAGACCACAAAACAACCACAACCAAATCAGACCACACCTCTAATCATTTACATATCTGCCTGTGATTTAACTGCATCACAGATAGACCTTTCTATCTGGGTGCTTTTCTTTGTCAATGAGTATATTTATTACTTCTGTTCTGATTGTATAATAAGGATGTTTTGGAAATTATGTTTAGTTTACTGCAACTGCCAGTGAAATCGGTTTGGATCACTGATTCATGGTTTGTATTACTTCGATTTGCAGACACTGGATCTGGATAAACATTGTTCTGATTTTGACTTCTTGGTCTTCTGTGAATTACATTTACAGTTTCGTCATTTAGCAGATGCCCTTATCCAGAGTGACTTACGATTGATACATTCTTACAATCCAAGCAGTTGTGGGATAAGGGCCTTGCTCAATGACCCAAGAGTGGCAGCCTGGCAGAGGTGGGAATTGAACCCTGGGCCTTTTGGTCCATAGTCCAGTATCTTAACTGTTAGGCTACTACTATCCCCAACTGTGAATAAATCCTAGTATGACAACAGTAACATGGGGTAATTACTAGAGTTGACAACTTCGTCTAGCAACAGTACTGTGTCTAGATATAGTACTACGGTGAGCAAGTTTATTTCTTGGACAGGTGATTTAGATCATAGAACTTATCTTTATGCTCTTTACACTTTGCAAGGTATTTGATGGTTGGAGAAAACACATATCTGCCTTTAAGCCTGAAATCTAAAGTGACACAAAACTGATAAAACAGATAAGAAATGAAGGATCTGCATAAACATATAGTTTTCTCATGGCACAAACAGTACAAGAAAGTATAAATAACTTTAAGGGATAGTCTGGGCACGCTTGTATTTTGGGAAACCTGGCAAAGCTACCCACAAATAACAATCTGATCATCAGTTAAATAAGATTCTACTCTGGGTGTCAACAAACATTTCACTATGTAGTGTATTTAGTGTTACATCCCCAAATGTTGTACTTAGTACCCTATAAAGTGTGTCCCTTCATTGAGGATACAACTCAAAGAACTGCATTAGTTTTCTGGTGATGCTTTTTACAAGAGTTTGAAACATGGCTGCAAAGTCAGGTACTGACACTTGACAATAAGCTAGGTGGATAAGACTTGACCTTCCACTTCAACCCGCAGTATGCCTGATGAAGTGAAGATCAGGCTATGAGCTTAGCAATGAACCTAGTTTTGGGAGGGCAGGCCTCAAAATCTCAAAAAGTGTTATATAGAGTCACTGAGGTGTTCAGACCAACCCATTTTTCTCTCACTGTTTGCCTATGAAATTCCATGTGAGTATACGCATGCATAATTCCACACAGAGCATACATCAAATTATGGTAATATTACATAGTGTCATTACAATTAAAACTAAATAAAAAAAAGTTAGCTTTAAATAAAATGTTTCTTGTAATACACACACTAATAACTCCAGATGGAAAAGTGGTAGAACAATTTTTGTATTTTTCTACAGTATAAAACCTTCACATTTGAGATACAGACTAAAGTAATTTATCTGCTGCTTTAAAATGATATTCATCTGAAGTGGCCTTGTGTGTGAACTATTAGGTGTATAACATTCACAGTGAAATCTGTAAGTGTGCGTGTGTGTATGGACTTCTTTGATGTTCTTTTGTAGCATCCTCTTATTCTGTTTAGTATGCTAAAGAGGATCACCAGACACATATACACATGGCTGTCTCTCCTTTTCAAGTGGGTGAGTGAAAGGACACAGTATGAAACCAACAACATAAATATGACCTAAAACAGATTTTCACACAAGTCCTAAACATAGATAAAGAGAACCCAGTTAAACAAATGAGACAAAAATATTATACTTTGTCAATTATTTATTAAAGAAAATGATCCAATATTACAAAGTAGTGAGTAGCAAAAGTATGTGAAACTCTAGGATTAGCAATTAATTTGAAGGTGAAATTAGAGTCAGCTGTTTTCAATCAACGGGATGACAATCAGGTGTGAGTAGGCACCCTTTTACATTTAAAGCTCTTCACAGCACATGTTTGTGGAAGTGTATCATGGCACAAATAAAGGAGATTTCTGAGGCTTGAAAAGGTTACAAAACCATCTCTAAAGAGTTCAGACTCCACCAATCCACAGCCAGACAGATTCTAGACAGATGGAGGTCCAAGACCTTTGTTACCCTCCTCAGGAGTGGTCAACCAACAAAGATCACTCCAAGAGCAAGGCGTGTAATAGTTGGCAAGGTCACAGAAGACCCCAGGGTAACTTCTAAGCAACTGAAGGACTCTCTCACATTGGCTAATGTTAATGATCATTAGTCCACCATCAAAGAACATTGAACAACAATGGTGTGCATGGCAGGGTTGCAAGGAGAAAGCCACTGCTCTCCAAAAAGAACATTGCAATGGAAGATAAAGATCACGTGGACAAGACAGAAGACTATTGAAAGAATGTTTTGTGGACGGATGAGGCCAAAATAGAACCTTCTGGTTTAAAAGAAAAGTGTTAAGTTTGGAGAAAGAAAAACACTGCATTCCAGCATTAGAACATTGTGGTGGTAGTATTGCTGCATCTAAGCCAGGACGGCTTGCCATCATTGATGGAACAATGAATTCTGAATTATATCAGAGAATTCTAAAGGAAAATGTCAGGACATCTGTCCATGAACTGAATCTCAAGAGAAGGTGGGTCATGCAGCAAGGCAACACAAGTCATTCTACCAAAGAATGATTAAAACAAATAAAGGTAATGTTTTGGAATGCTTTGGATATCAAAGTCCTGACCTTAATCCAAATGAAATGTTGTGGAAGTACCTGAAGCGAGCAGTTAATGTGAGGAAACCCACCAACATCCAAGAGTTGAAGCTGTTCTGTATGGAGGAATGGGCTAAAATCCCTTCAAGCCAGTGTGCAGGACTGGCCAACAATTACAGGAAACGTTTAGTTGCAGTTATTGCTGCACCGGGGAGTCACACCAGATACTGAAAGAAAAGGTTCACATACTTTTGCACTCACTAATATGTAATACTGGATCAATTTCCTGAATAAATAAATGACCAAGTATAATATTTTTGCCTCATTTGTTTAACTGGGTTCTCTTTATCTAAATTTAGGACTTGTGTGAACATCTGATGATGTTTTAGGTCATATTTATGCAGAAATATAGAAAATTCTAAAGGGCTCACAAACTTTCAAGCACCACTGTATATCTGCCACATACACCATTACAGAGGACTACAGGTTTATCCAGCTTTTTATCAAATAGCATCCACCTCACTGGGACCCACTCACACTTATACATCCAGGCCCACCTGAAGTATATCAGTGTGGAAAGAAACCATGGGAATAAGGGATTATAGTGGTGTGGTGAAAAGGTTGATGTCATGTTCATATTGTTCTTTCTCACTCTTTTCTCTTTATGGTTGAAGCATGAACCCAGGGGAGTGACTTTCTCAGCGATAAGTCTGAATGTCAGGGGCTGTTCCTTTGTGCCATCTCTGGGTAAAAAAAAATTTAAAGAAATAAAACAAAATAAAAAACCCATAAATAATGATGTAAAGTCAACAGGTGATTATACTTATGTTTTGGTAACAAATCAGTACCCACGAGATTGCACTGGCATACCTTTATCAAGCACTACAATAAAGAATTACATTAGTAAATGCCACTTAAAATGTTACTGTACAAAAAAAAAGCCTTATGTTAACAATGTCCAGAAGTGGCATTGACTTCGCTGGGTTTGGAGGCATCTGGAATGGACCATCACAAAATGACCATCCAGGCTATTATCAGCAACAAGTCCAAAAGCCTGGGTCTTTCATGGTATGGGGTTGTGTCAGTGACATTGGCAAAGGTCATTTTCAGTTCTGTGATGGCAGCATTAATGCAGAAAAGTACACTGAGATTTGAGAGCAACAATAATTCCTTCAAGATGACATAATTTCTAGGGACATCCATCGACAACAAACACAAAACAAGTCAAATCAGAAAAAGTTAGGACTGAAATATGTAAATGCCTTCCAGTTTTTCTTGAGGAACATTGTTTTTAAACATTTCAATAATTTTCTCACACTGGAGATCGTCTGCCCTCCTTCGCTCCTCAAATGCTCAGACTTTTGTAGACATAGCTTTTTTCTTATATACAGCACATTTGTATAATCACTGAAACCAGCACCATTACATAACAATGGGACCAGAGATCAGTTTAATATAGAGATTGCCATGGTTTGTACTCCCTCTCAAGCACGTGCGAACACAAATAGTTTTCTGTACTGATTTATTTGAAGTCTTCTTACCTCATCGAACCATGAAAACTATTAAAATACATTTTTACATATATGAAACACGTTAACATATTAACCATAATTATACATGATAAACTGAAGATATAAACACAAAAGTATCTCATTGGCTGCATGCTAAGAAAGGAAATCCATCAACTTTAAGACTCGTTCATGTATTATTCAAAGTTCCTTTAAAGCTTTAACTCTTTATCCGCAAAGTGTTCATACACCTTTGCATAGAAACAAACAATTGTGTCACTTTCAGTACACGCTGCTCTATTTAGCTCATTTTTCACACAACAGCCCAACATAGGTTTCAAAGTAAAGGTTTCAAATATAACCACACAAAAATGCAAAATAATAACAAAACAAACTTACAAACATACAAATACATATATCAAAGTCTGCTCTTCACAACATGTTTATGGAAGTGTATCATGGCATTTCTGAGGACCTCCGAAAAAGAGTTGTTGATGCTCATCAGGCTAGAAAAGGTTACAAAACCATCTCTAAAGAGTTTAGACTCCAGTAATAAACAGTCAGACAGATTGTGTACAAATGAAGAAAATACAAGTCCATTGTTAACCTCCCCAAGAGTGGTCAACCAACAAAGATCACTCCAAGAGCAAGGCGTTTAATAGTTAGTGAGGTCACAAAGGGTCCAGTGTAACTTCTAAGCAACTGAAGGCCTCTCTCACATTCGCTAATGTTAATGTTAATTAATCAACCATCAGAAGAACACTGAAGAACAATGGTGTGCATGGCAGGATTGCCAGGAGAAAGCCACTGCTCTCCAAAAGGAACATTGCTGCTTGTCTGCAGTTTGCCAAAGCTTGCCATCATTGCTGGAACAATGAATTCTGAATTATATAAGATAATTCTAATGGAAAATGTCAGGACATCTGTCCATAAACTGAATCTCAAGAGAAGGTGGATCATGCTAAGCACACAAGTTGTTCTACTAAAGAATTGTTAAAGAAGAATAAAGTTAATGTTTTGCAATGGCCAAGTCAAAATCCTGACCTTAATCCAATCGACGGATTGGATCATGTTGTGAAAGCACCTGAAGCAAGCAGTTAATGTGAGGAAACCCACCAACATCCCAGAGTTGAAGCTGTTCTGTCCGGAGGAATGGGCTAAAATTCCTCCAAGCCGGTGTGCAGGACTGATCAACAGTTACCAGAACATTTAGTTGCAGTTATTGCTGCACAGAGGGGTCACACCATATATACAGTCGTATGAAAAAGTTTGGGCACCCCTGATAATTTTCATGATTTTAGTTTATAAATCATTGGTTGTTCAGATCAGAAACTTGAGTTAAATATATCATATAGCAGATGAACACTGTGATATTTGAAAAGTGAAATGAAGTTTATAGGATTTACAGAAAGTGTGCAGTAATTATTCAAACAAAATTAGGCAGGTGCATAAATTTGGGCACCCCAACAGAAAAATTACATCAATATTTAGTAGATCCTCCTTTTGTAGAAATAACAGCCGCTAAACGCTTCCTACAGCTTCCAGTCTGGATTCTGGTTGAAGGTGCTTTGGACCATTCTTCTTTAGAAACAGCTCCTCCAGTTTCAGTCACCGGTTTGATGGTTTTCCGAGCATGGACAGCCCACATTTTCAGTAATATTCATGTCTGGGGGACTGAGATGGCCATTCCAGAACGTTGTACTGGTTCCTCTGCATGAATGCCTTAGTAGATTTTGAGCAGGGTTTGGGTCGTTGGCCTCGGTTGCAACTTTCCACTGATTCTTGAACATTGTTCTCAAGAATCTGGAGATATTAACTGAAATCCATGCGACCCTCAACTTTAACAAGATTCCTAGTACCTGCACTGGCCACACAGTCCCACAGCATGATGGAACGTCACCAAATTTTTACTGTGGGTAGCAAGTGTTTGTCTTGGGATGCTGTGTTCTTTTTCCGCTCCTTGTTATGTCCAAATAACTCAATTTTAGTTTCATCAGTACACAGAACTTTATTCCAAAATGAAGCTGGATTGTCCAAATGTGCTGTAGCACACCTTAAGTGGACTCTGTTTGTGGCGTGTCTGGCTTCTTCTTGCATTACTCTCCCATACAGCCTCTCCTTGTGCAAAGTGCGCTGTATAGTTGAACGATGAAATGAACAGTGACACCATCTGCAGCAAGATGAGGTTGTAGTGTCTTTGAGGTGGTCTGTGGCTTGACTATGACTGTTCTCCACCATCCTTCACCTCTGCCCTATCTGAGATTTTTCTTGGTCTGCCACTTCGGGAGTTCCTTAACTAGAACTGTGGCCTGTGGTCTTCCATTGCCTCACTATGTTCCTCACAGTGGAAACTGACAGCTGAAATCTCTGAGAGAGCCTTTCCCTTTCCCTGAACCATGATGTTGAACAACCTTTGTTTTCAGGCCATTTGAGAGTTGTTTTGAGGCTCCCATGTTACCACTCTTCAGAGAAGATGCAAAGAGGAGAAAAACTTCCAATTGGCCACCTTAACACTTTCTCATAGTTGGATTCACTTGTGTATGTAGATCAAGGGTCAATGAGCTTACAAAACAAATTTTGTGTTCCAATAATTAGTGCTAAAGGTATTCAAATGACAAAGGTGCCCAAATTTATGCACCTACCTAATTTTGTTTGAATAATTACTGCACACTTTCTGTAAAACCTATAAACTTAATTTCACTTCTCAAATATCACGGTGTTCATCTGCTATATGATATATTTACCTGAAATTGCTGAGCTGGACAACCAATGATTTATAAAGAAAAATCATGAAATTATCAGGGGTGCCCACCCAAACTTTTTTCATACGACTGTATATATATATTATATATATATATATATATATATATATATATATATATATATACTGAGGGACTTGTGGTAGCCTAGGTCCAGGTCAAGGTTTCATTCCCACCTCTGCCAAGCTGCCACTTTTGGGTCCTTGAGCAAAGGCCCTTAAGCCACAATTGCTTGGATTGTAAGACTGTATCAATTGTAAGTCACTTTGGATAAGGGCATCTGCTAAATGCTATAAATGTAAATTTGTTGTGTCTATATATATATATATATATATATATATAATATATATATATATATATATATATATATATATATATATATATATCTATATAGTATAATTTTGTGTCATTTGGGTTTCTTTCTCTCAGTTTTGTCTGTGTTCATACATATGTGTGTTCACATAATGTCCAGAGTTCATAAGGAACATTTTCAGACTGTATCATGGACCTTAGGTGACGCATACCTGCATATATAATTTATTTGATTACTCAGATTTTTATTTCTTTTTTTCTTAGTAAGTAATGAATGAAATGAAATCATAGGTACACAACAGAAGAATTGTTTAGAATTGTTTAGTTGTGTTTAGTTATTTCAGCCACCCACATTGCTAATGTCGCATTTTATGACAAAATACATTCTGCTCACTTCAAGAAAAATCACACTCAAGCTGAATTAAAGTTTCAGTGGAGAAGCAGACAATTTTACATTTTGCATCTATTCATGAGTACAAGCAATAAGAACACATCATAACAAACAACACGAAGATGCAAGTGATCAACAGTTTTCAAGGTCTTTATATACTGTTCTTTACTTTAGGTTCAAACATTATCTCATGATTGTTTTTTAACTTTTAGAAAAACCTTCCAGATGGAAGGGGTGAACCAAAATAATGGAAGATGGTATACCGAGGATTCACCAAAAAAAAAAGGAATAAATAAACTAATAATGATAAGCCACGTCGTAAGCGAACCGCGGCACTATTCTCAGTCACATTTACGATGAGGCTCCGCTACGCCAGTGGCGCACGGGTCCGCGCATGCGCGAGAAGTGCTGGCAGCCCAAGCGGAGCGTCCGTGATGCACCACGAAAATACTCAAAAAAGCGCCTGTTGAGGAGTGGTGCAAACACAGGGATTTAAGGGGAAAAGGAAATAGACTCATGAGAGCTCAGCGTCCCTTGTCAACACGCGATCGAATAGGAGAATGAGAATTCCCTGATTGCGAAGGAGAAGGAGGGGGGCAACGGCGCGAGTGAGGGAAAAGGAGGGGCATGTCTCGTAGCAGCGAGAAGGGCTTAGACCAGCGGCGAGGAGCTCCGGAAAAACCCTAAACCCTATCTTACCAGGCAGTCTCCTAACTTCCCCCAACTGACGATCTTCGAATCGTCAGTCGTATCTTGTTCCCTAACAAAACACCAAACATCCCAAAAGAATATCAGAGCCGGGTGAGGGCTATCGTAGCAGCGTGTAGCATTAGCGCATAGCATCGTGCTGCTAAGGCAAACAATGGTGCGAAACTGGGGAAGCCAACAAGCGTGTTTAAATGGGCTCACCCACAGGTGTCGGCACTTACATGAGTTAAGGGGTCAGCAGAGGCCACTAGCGGCCAAAGCAAGACCACTAATACCCTCTGCTACAGTTTAGAGATAGTAAGATTGTTTGCTTAACTTACTGATTATTTGTACATCTTAGACAAGCTCATGGTCATCCTAACCCTTTGAGATAAGACACAGTGGGACAAAAAAGTATTTAGTCAGCCACTGATTGTGCATGTTTTCCTACTTAGAAAGATGAGAGAGGTCTGTAATTTTCATCATAGGTACACTTCAACTATGAGAGACAAAATGAGAAAAAAATGCAGGAAATCACATTGTAGGAATTTTAAAGAATTTAATTGTAAATCATGGTGGAAAATAAGTATTGGGTCACGCACAAACAAGCAAGATTTCTGGCTTTAACAGACCTGTAACTTCTTCTTTTAGAAGCTATTCTGTCCTCCAATAGTTACCTGTGTTAATGGCACCAGTATGACCTCATTATCTGTATTTAAGACACCTGTCCACAGCATCAAACAGGCAGACTCCAAACTCAACCATGGCCAAGACCAAAGAGCCGTCGAAGGACACCAGGAAGAAAATTGTAGACCTGCACCAGGCTGGGAAGAGTGAATCTTCAATAGGCAAGCATGTTGGTGTGAATAAATCAACTGTGGGAGTAATTGTAAGACAATGGAAGACATACAAGACCACTGGTAAACTCCCTTGATCTGGGGCCCCATGCAAGATTCCAGAAATACATGGAGGGAACTGATGAATGACCTGCAGAGAGCTGGGACCAAAGTAACAAAGGCTACCATCAGTAACACACTACGCCGAGAGGGACTCAGATCCTGCAGTGCCAGGCGTGTCCCTGTGCTTAAGCCAGTACATGTCCAGGCCCATCTGAAGTTTGCCAGAGAGCATTTGGATGATCCAGAAGAGGATTGGGAAAATATCATGTGGTAAGATGAAACCAAAATAGAATGTTTTGGTAAAACTCAACTCATCATTGCATCCCAAGAACACCATACCTACTGTGAAGCATGGGGGTGGAAACATCATGCTTTGGGGCTGTTATTCTGCAAAGGGGACAGGAAAACTGATACGTGTTAAGGGAAGAATGAATGGGGCCATGTATCGTGAGATTTTAAGCCAAAACCTCCTTCCATCAGTGACAGCATTGAAGATGGAACATGGCTGGGTCTTCCAGCATAACAATGATCCCAAACACACCACTCGAGCAACGAAGGAGTGGCTCCGTAAAAATCATTTCAAGGTCCTGGAATGGCCTAGCCAGTCCCCAGATGTCAACCCCATAGAAAATTTGTGGAGGGAATTGAAAGTCCGCGTTGCCCATGACAGCCCCAAAAAATCACTGCTCTAGAGGAGATCTGCATGAAGGAATGGACCAAAATACCACCTACAGTGTATGCAAACCTGGTAAAGACTTACAGGAAATGCCAACAAAAGTTATGTTACAAAGCATTTAGTTGAAAATACGTATTTTCCACCATAATTTACAATTAAATTCTTTAAAAATCTTACTATGTGATTTCTTGTTTTTTTTTTTTTTCTTATTTTGTCATAGTTGAAGTGTACCTCTGATGAAAATTACAGATCTCTCTCATCTTTATAAGTAGGAGAACTTGTACTATCAGTGCCTGACAAAATACTTTTTTGCCCCACTGTATAATTTTGATTGGCAGGCCGCTCCTAGATAACCCAAACTATACTTCATAGGCCACAAAACATACTCTCAGGACAGAGACATACAGTGAAACACACAAAGTATAATACAAACTATATATATATATATATATACACAGCCTGCCGTGTTTATCCGGCTATCCTGTGGTTAATCTTAACCTTGTTTATCTGGTTATTTTATGCTTAGCCTGCCATGTTTATCGAGCTATCCTGTGGTGTAACTTTACCGTGTTTATCCGGTTATCTTATGTTTAACCTGCCGTGTTCATCCGGCTCTTGTGTTTTATCTTATCGGCCATAGCTCTCAGTAGCTTCTCCCAGCCGGCCAATCTCTCTGTGGCTTCTCCCAGCTGACCATAGCTCTCTGTAGCCTCTCCGAGCCGGCAATAGCTCTCTATAGCTTCTCCTTGCCGGCCACAGTCTTCTGTAGCTTCCCCAGCCTGACATGAGTGTTTCCCTTCTTTCCCTGCTTGTTAGTTAGATGTGTTTGTCCTTGGTTGTTATTTATCGTTATTGTTTATCCCTTATTGCCCGTTGCTTATTATTATTATGGTTTGTTGATTTTGCTGTTGTTTCTTATTATTGTCTTGACTATTAGCTCTATCGTTGCTGTTGTTTTTTTACATTATTTCTGTTACCGTATTGGTGTTGTTCCCTCTGGTGTGGATTATTATCATTTACCTGTGACTTCAGTTAGATCTATAACAAACTGGGAACCTGCATAACCGTCTGCTCACTCAAAAGCCCACACGTAACAGAATGCTCCCGCCTGACATGCAGTCAGTGGGTTCCAGCCCTGCAGAACCCCCATGCCAGCCGGACAAATTCAACGGGGACCCTGACAAGTTCCAGCTGTTATTTGTGGATTGTAAGGCCTGTTTGAACTATTACTTTTTTGCTGCAGAAAACAACCGGCTGGCCTTCGTGGGACTCCTGCTTACCGGCCGGGCCTTGGACTGGGCCACGGAGGTATGGCCCCGATTCCAGTCAGGGACCTGCGACCGGTTCATGAAGGCTCTCGGGGCAGAGTTTGCCCCACATCCTACACCGGTCCAGAAACACAGCTGGGGTCAGGTGCGTGAAGTAAAGCTTCCCCACCCTCGGTACCCTCGGTACCTCGGCTTGCCCATCATCAACGGGGCCCTCCACTCAGCAGCTGCTGGAGGATCCCCACCATTATCAGGCCCAGGCTGGCCCAAAATGCGCTCACTCCGGAGACCGTCCAGAGCGTTTGTTCCTTTGCTGAGGATGCTCAGAGTGCCACTCCGCTCGTCGAGTATGTCCAGAGCGCTTCCCTCCTTGCAGAGGACACCCAGAGCGCCAGTTCGCTTGCCAGGGACGTCCAGAGCACTTCCTACCTCCCAGAGGACGTCCAGAGCGCCACTTCGCTCATCGAGGACATCCAAAGCGCTTCTTCCTCTGCAGAGGACGTCCAGAGCGCCACTTCGCTCATCGGGGACATCCAGAGCACTTCTTCCTCCGCAGAGGATGTCCAGAGTGCCACTTCGCTGACAGAGGATGTCCAGAGCGCTCCTTTCCTTGCTAAGGACATCCAGAGCGCCACTTCCCTCGCCGTGGACATCCAGAGCACAGCCCTCCTTGCGGAGGATGTCCAAAGTGCCACTTTGCATGTCGGGGACATCCAGGGCGCTCCTCCCTTCGCTAAGGATGTCCAGAGTGCCACTTCACTTTCCAGGGACGTCCAGAGCGCTTCTCCGCCTACTGTGAACGTCCAGAGCACCACTTCGCTCACCAAGGACACCCGGAGCACGTTGTGCAGTGGGGCATCTGGGGGCATGGGTCCTCTTAGCTTCATGGCTGGGCATGTCGCAACGACCACCACTCTTGTGCCAGCGCTGAGGTCTTCAGCCCCCATGCCAGCGCCGAGGTCATCAGCTCCAATGCCAGCGCCGAGGTCATCAGCCAGCTGGGCCATCGAGTCCAGAGAGGCCATCCCAGGGTCCGTTGGGTCCAGTGAGGCCATCCTGGGGGCCGTCGAGTCCTTTTCAGAGGTCTCGTGTTCTAGTGGGACCTCCCTAGAGGTCCCGAGTTCCAGTGGGGCCCCTCCAGAGGCCCGCAGTAACAGTAGAACCATACCAGTGGCCTGTAGTTTCAGAGGAGCCTTGTCAGAGGTCCACAGACCCAGAAGGGTCACCCCGGAGGTCCGGTGCCAGTTCCCGGGACATCAGCTTCAGCGCCAAGATCTCTCAGAGGGCCCCACCGTGGGTGGTCAGCGTCCACCCCCAGGACCCCCAAGGGACCCACCTCTCCAGCAGTCCAGACCCTCCATCCGGCCTCCCTCCACCCACCCGTGTCCGGTGCCCACGCCCAGAGAGGAAACCGCCGGACGTTTTCCCACACCCCGAGGATGGACTCCTTGGGGGTGGGGTACTGTTAGGGGCTGTGCCCTGCCCTCCGTTTTTACTTTCTGTTCGCAGAGCTTGTGGGCATGGACTACATCGCCCACAATGCTCTGCAGGACCCAAGATGGCGGCGCCCGCACCTGAGACTTGTTTGTTTGGAATTACGGGCACTATTTAAGTTGGACTATTTTCACCACTGGTTGCAGGAGCATTAGCTCATCGTACGTCTCGTGGGTTCATGCACTTTTGTTGACAACACCACTCTGTCAGATTATTTCGTGGATGACTGTTTTTCGGTGTGGTTCCGCCACTGGACTTTCTCATGCACTCGGTCCCTACTGTTATCCCTATGCTGCTGTAATTGAACAAACACTATCACATTTAAACACTGGTTATTTTAGGTTTTACATATAGCACAATGATCATTCAGGGCTCAAATTGTAGTAAACACTTGGGCCAACATATTTATTCACCTCCAGTTTTCTATTTTCATCATTTAGGTTACATTTGGGGAGATTAAATGCAAAAAAAATGTAGAAAATCAAAAAACGCCTTTAATTTTTTTAGATTATAATTTGTGTGTGGATGCTGGTGATTGAACATTTTCCATGCTGTACATTTTCTGTTTCAGCAGGGACTTGTGAAGCTAAATCCAAAATTTGGAACAGATACAACAAAGTGTTCAAGAGTTACACAGGTTTTTATCAAGGGTCATCATTCGTCTCAAAATTTGCCACAACCTCTAAAAATACAAATAAAAAGAAGCCTGTCACTATAAATCAAGTGGTTGCAAGTTTTTTTCCACCAGAATTGAGGCCTGCATTGTTCTGCCAGGCAGAGAATGGAGATTCCAACCCCTCCTCCCTGCGCTCTGTGTGTGAGATCGTGTCACGGTTGGTCTCTATAGGAACCGTAGACTCTTAGCTTACCATTGGAACACAGCTCTGTCACTCAGCGCTCACACAGACCCAGGGATTTGCATATATGTCTAGCCATAGGCCAGCTGGTGTGAATTGGGGAGGTGTAGAAAACCGCTGCACCAATACACTTTACGAGCTCTTGAATAACTAATGAACTTAGTACTTGCAGAGCCCACCCATAGGCGATATCTTATGCACCCTTGGCAAAGGGAAACTTTGTTTTGTGGAATGGAAAACGTCTAAAGAAGAGCTTGCGTTGGAACAAATGGATTTTACGCAACCACATAACCATGCAAAAAAGTGCTTTACTGACGTTTTATCGGCAATGTAATGGTATCATGGACTTGTTTAGACGGTAAGTGAATTTTCTATGATAAAAAAAAAAGTTATTTTACATCCTAAGTATATTTTAAAAGGCAAAATAGTTGGATGTTTTGCGCAAAGAACATGGCGGACAGCTGTGTTTGGTACGTGATTTTGGGCGAATGGCTGCATGTAGATGGTTGAAAATCGGTATGCAGGTAGTCATGATAGTATTAAATCTTTTGAGTTTGTGTTTTGGACTGTGTATTAAGAATGTTTTAAGTTATTAACTATTTACTGCAGAATTTGCAGAAGCGCCCCTAGCAGGCCCGTATACGGGCCGGATCTACAGTAATACGATAAGGCGGTTATCCAATGTTTAACCTGCCGGGTTCTCCGGCTATCCTGTGGTTAATCTTATCGTGTTTATCAGGTTATCTTATGTTCATCCTGCCGTGTTTATTCGGCTGTCCTGTGGTTAATCTTACCATGTTTATCCGGTTATCTTATGTTTAGCCTGCTGTGTTTATCCGGCTATCCTGTGGTGTAACCTTACCATGTTTATCCGGTTATCTTTTATTAGCCTGCCATGTTTATCCGGCTATCCTGTAGTTTATCTTGCCATGCTTATCCGGTCAGCCTATGTGTAACCTCACCGTGTTTATCCTGTTATCTTATGTGTAACCTGCTGTGTTCATCCGGCTCTTGTGTTTTTTCTTATCATGTTCATCCCGTAGCCTTCTATAGCTCCTCAGAGCTGGCCATAGCTCTCAGAAGCTTCTCCCAGCCGGCCATAGCTCTCAGTAGCTTCTTTCAGCCGGCCATAGCTCTCATTAGCGTCTCCCAGCCGGCCAAGCTCTCTGTGGCTTCTCCCAGCCGGTCATAGCTCTCTGTAGCCTCTCCCATCTGGCCATAGCTCTCTATAGCTTCTCCCTGCCGGCCACAGGCTTCTGTAGCTTCCCCAGCCCGACATGAGCGTTTCCCTTCTTTCCCTGCTTGTTAATTAGCTGTGTTTGTCCTTGGTTGTTATTTATCGTTATTGTTTACCCCTTATTGCCGTTGCTTATTATTATTATGGTTTGTTGATTTTACTATTGTTTCTTATTATTGTCTTGTCTATTAGCTTTATCATTGCTGTTGTTTTTTACATTATTCCTATTAACGTATTGGTGTTGTTCCCTCTGATGTGTATTATTATCATTTACCTGTGACTTCAGTTAAATCTATAATAAATCT
Organism: Ancistrus triradiatus; assembly: GCA_025084515.1. Lineage (NCBI taxonomy): Eukaryota > Metazoa > Chordata > Actinopteri > Siluriformes > Loricariidae > Ancistrus > Ancistrus triradiatus. Next base: position 33,201 of record JAJAGP010003582.1, read on the forward strand.
TGTTTGTTGAACTGGGAACCTGCATAGCCTTCTGCTCACTCAAAAGCCAACACGTAACAGAAGCACAAAGCGCACAATCTGTAAATTATTCTGTCCTTTACAACTCAAAACTATCTTTAGAAGCATTCACTTCATGGTTTGCTTTTCTGAGTTTCGATGGACAAGCACACAAGCCTAAGATCACTGCTCATAGTGTCAACCCTTAGTTGAAGTGGTATAAAGCTTACTGCCACTGGACTATGGAGCAGTGAAACATGTTGTCTATAGTGCTGAACCATGATATGACAAATTAATTGCAAGATGAATGCTACAAAATGCGTAGCAACAACTGTCTTTGGTAGCTGAGGAAGCATGACCCACAGATGGACATTGTTGTGACAGGGAAGGTCATGTACTGTTTTAGAATAACAATGCCCTCTTTTGGGACTTACAGACACACCTTTTCACCCCCAAATTTAAACACTTTTCACCACATTAATGCCCAGGGTTTCAGAAAACATGTGTGTTGTTTCACAACTTACTACACACTTTTGGACAACTAGTGTATAGAATGTTAAGGTACTTATTGTAGTACCATGTTATGTTGCATTCGTGCACTCTCCATCACTTTCAATAATGTACTCTAACAATAAACCTATTTGTTATGATGTACTACTGGATGAAAATTATATTATCTCCTCTAATAAAGACAGACTTACACTTGTTGGAAGTTGCCATGTTACAAGAAGAATAAACTATGGCAAGACATGCAGTAATAAACTCCAATTTGTATTATGGCAGAATCAAACATTAGTGCCACCGTAGTGTGTGTTATGTTCAGGGATATAGCACCAAAGCTGGGCCCTGGGCATAGTAATTTGTCAAGGGCCCCCTCTCCCTCCAGGCAGATCCCCATGTCTCCCAACTGCCCTCAACCAAAACAAACCAACAAACACACACACACACACACACACACCCCTTGTGGAGATCTTACATTATACTAACAGACCCCTCTGCAAGAATAAATAGGCAAACTATTATTAGCTATTAATCTTTGTATTACACTGTAACATTAAACTTACATGATATCTGTGTAAATAAATTAAGTAAATCTCATTTTTACTGAACTGTTCAACTAATGGTTTCTTGAAAGTGTAAACACCTTACCAACTACTTTGGTGAGCTCACCTGTGCCATATTTTCCAGTGCATGATTAAAAAAAAGAGGTGCTGCACTTTCTTCCTGAGGGACTGTGGCTGCTTCTGAATCTAACAGTATGCATTTTACCTGTTTATTGAGAATAGCCGTCCATCAAAAAATAACCAGTACATTGCCGAGAGGTCAAAATCTGACACTGATATAGGACTAGAGAAATATTAACACAAACTGCAAATAGAAAGTGATAGGGATAAACTTTACTTACAAGGTGTACCACGTTGTATTTAATAAAGTGACCAGTGAGTCACATTACAGTGACTATACTGTTGAAAGATAATGTGTAAATATCCTAGCAACAATGTTGCATTTGATACACTTGTACACAGCACCATAAAAATAGACATGTGTAGACAAAAGTGTAGGCAAAAAATAAATAAATAAAATCCACTCAGTGTACAGTGCACAATCACTCCTAATGACTTAAAGGAATAAACATTAGAGACTGTAAAAGTCAGTTATGTATATCCATTTCTTCTATGTGTGTCTGTTAATAGCAGTGCAGTTTTGTAGTAGAACTGCAGAAAATAAAGGAATCCAGGAAATGCATGAGATGGGCTTCTGGACTTGAAGAGGTGCTGTATGTTAAATAAGCCAGTAGGTGTAAGTTGGAAAAAACCATGAGAACAAGTTAAGTTAACACAAAAAAGATAATAAGATTTGCTTAGTTCTCTGATTTTGCTCCAGAAATCTATAGACTTTGCTACCTACTTCTAACTGAGCATCCAATTTGTTATCAAGATAGATCCCAAATATTTATAAGAAAATTAAAGGAACAGAATTAAAACTGTTATAGATAACAATGACAAGTACTTGGCCTGAAATACATTTGGTAGTGAAATAAAAAAAACTTTGTCAGTCTTATCAAACCAAAAGTTAAGTTTTTGGTTTGTCCACATGATGTCACCAAGGGAGACAAAATGTATCAGGTATAATTAGATGAGAATAGAACTGAGAGGTGGCTTTTGAAGGATTGTGTAGTTTAAAGAAGGGTTTGTGAAGAGTGACCATGTTTGAAGTCGGCTGGGGTTGGGATCTGTCCATTCCTTTATTTCCATCTCTTTGGACAGACGTGGTTATAATGAGACCAGCCAGACTCTCAAAGACCACAGATACATTCAAGGACACTATTGTGATCACAGGATTCACTTATCTTAGTCTAGAGAATATCTCATTTACAGTGCCCCATGTGTCTTAAAATTTAGCTTGAAAATATACGGTGGTCTTTTAAAGTTTGTTAACACTTTAGAATTGTCTGTATTTCTGCATAAATATGAACTAAAACTTAGTAAGATTTCCACACAAGTCCTAAAAGTAGATAAAGAGAACACAATTAAGCAAATAGGACAAAAAATATATATGTGGTAATTTATTTTTAAGGGTATATTAAGCAAAACAATAAGATGTGCAAAGATATAATGTAAAGTGCCGATATAATATAGAGTGTCGGTGTGCAGAAAACAACCTAAAAGAAATATACTCCCACTTTGCAAAAGAGCATAAATAAAGACGATCCACAGTGGAGATTAAATCCAGAGTGAGCTACTGAGGAAGCCTGTGACATAAGGAAGTGAGTGGCTTTAAAGGTCAAACAAAGGAGCTGTTCGGAAACGGGCTCAAACAAAAGATGATCGCTAAAACAAAGTGTTTGTTATAGATGGTCAAAATATACACCCTGTAACTAAATGGTAAGAATTAATTAAACACTACACAATCAAAAGATTAGATAATGATTCTGATTTCTGGAATCCATGCTGATTGCTGTTGTTGTGTGACTTCCCATTACTGTAATGTCAGTTCTGATGACCATCCAAAATGTTAGATGTCCATTAGACTGGTCATCACAGGGATATGGTTTTGTGTTAGTCACTGTGGATTACATAATAGTGGACATTGAAGCCAGTGCCTCTGCAAACAATCTGTGCTAAGAGCATAGCTGAGTCACTGAATCACATACTTTCTCAGGTGGGGATCTTGAAAGAGGCTAAATTAGCCAAACTGAGTCATTAACCGTCACTAATATGTCACTGTAGATGTACTTAAAAAAACAACAGACATATAACCTAAAGGGTCTTTACATACATATACTGTGCAACAGATGTACATAAAAATAAATAATAAATACATCATCATTACATTTGGTAAAAGTGCATCCCCTGCTGTCCTATAATAAGGCTCTCAGAGGCTACTTTTGGGTACTGTGCCTCTTGGAGGGAGATCGATGACTTCTAGACTTGTCTGTACGATGCACTCAAAGACATTTTTCCTAACTGGCAGACTTTGAGAGGTGTTGCATCATTGGACTGAGAGAAGCATGACTGTCATTTCAATGAACTGCCCACCACGTTGGCTGTTCTGACTTAGCTGTTAGGAGGTGTTGGGCGCAGTGATTCTGGACAGCCCAAACAGACCACCAGTAGAGGGAATCGGTTGCTTCGCCAACAAGCACGAGCAGCTACCATAGTTTCATTGTCCACCATCCAAACACATATGGCACTTTCACTACACAAACCTGTCTCTGACCGGACTATTTCCAGGCACGTAGCAGAAGAGAATTTGTTGTCATCGCACCCATTATGTGTCCTGCCATTGACAGGCAGTCACCATCGCCTTTGTTTGCAGTGGTGTTGTAAATGAAAAGTGTGATGACAAAAACAAGTTGGGTTTATCAGCAAATTTAAACACTAATAAAGCCAACCTGGCAGCGTAAAGAGCAAGGAAGAAACGAAAGCACTAGTTTAGATGTGCTGACACAAGAAGGCTGAGTCTTGAACCAACAGTTTGCAAATCAAAGCCGAGGCTTGCGCAATGGAGCCGAGCCAGGTTTGTGAAGACAAGAGGAAAGTGGGTCCTCAGGGGTGTATGGTCCACTATCGACAGGTGGACCAAAAACTGCCCCAAGGGCATCCAGAAGTTGGTCACAGTCCCCGGTTTGCACCTGTGACCATCTTTCCGTGACCCACTGCAACGCTCTGCCTGAAAGACAGGACACCACCAGTGAAACAGCGGCAAAATCTGAGCTGGGTGGATAATGCTCGAGGTAACATTGACATTGTGCACGAAATGTGTTATACAGTGCGGGATTACCGTCAAACCTTCCAGGAAACGCGATCTCAGTGACCGGCGGAGAGCCGGAAGTGGGCGGAACCACCAACGCGGCAGACGCAGTTGACGGGGACCGGATTTGCTGCAACACGCGCTGGGAGATCGCGTTCGCAGAGGGAGCCAGCTGCGAAATGGCTTGTGTTACCTCGGCAACCTGAACGCGAAGCACAGTGAGCTGTTCCCAGTTCATATCAGAAGCGCCAAGTTCAGATTCAAACCAGGAAACTCCCGCTGCCTCCAAGCACGGCTGAGTCTACTGTAACACCGGTTGAGGGAAGAGAAGGCATACGCAGGGAGTGATCTGAACACAGGCGGGGTTTATTAAGAAAACGAAAAGGAAGACAGAGCAAAAACACGCGAATACGGAAAACTGAAAGAACAACGGAACAAAAACGCGATACCGAGGAACCAAACCGACAGGAGTTACGGAACTACAGAGCACAGAGAAAAAAGGTAAGTGAGCGCTAAAGGACGAGGTGAGAGACTAGGTAGGAAAGGCATAGAAAGGCACTTAGAGAGAAACGATAGCGCGGGTGGGCTTTGAGGCATGGTAGGAACCACGAGACTCAGCGACGAGTCCGTGGAGGTGAAAGGTTTTTATAGTGAAGGTGGAACGTGTTAGTGAACAAGGAACAGGTGCGAGTGATAAAGGAGGAGGAGAGAGAGTGACAGAACACGAAAAGAAGGTGCGCGAAGGTGGGCGTGGTGCATAGGTGCACGTGTGGCGTGACAGTTTCCATTTACTTATTGTTCATTGCGTTTTTCCTTTTTGTGTAATATTCTTGATGTTTATCTCTTGTGTGTGGTATTATTTCGAGGTAATATGTATGTTATGATTTTCCAGTAGGTTTTTGTCCAAAGTGTTTTATATGTGCATATGTTAGCCCCTGCCCCGGTGATGCCATCTGTGCGGTGGGTGTTGTATTTGCTTTTGCTTTCTGACAATTAATAGTTTTTTTTCCAGTAGATGCCTGTGGTGGGGAGATGGATGGGGTTGAGATCTGCACTGTGGTGGACCAGAGATGGTGTTAGAGATGCCAATATTTTACCATTTTTATGTATGTTTTTAATAAACTAGGGAGTTTTTCCTTGCCACTGTCGCCCTAGGCTTGCTCAATTTGGGATTGGACGTAGTTATTAGGAGATAATCTAAACTTGTAAAGTTGCTTTGAGACAATGCTCCATTGTAAAAAGTGCTATATAAATAAATCTGACTTGACTAGACTTGACTAAAAGGGAGATTTTTTTATTTTTCCACAGCCCATGCCACATTGTGATTTTCTTCACTTGTTTGTTGTGGTTTTATTTAATTTTATTTCATAACCAGGTTATTGACTTGAGGTCCTTGAGCGCAAAAAATGCTCCAGCTTCCCAAGATAAATCGGTGGACCCTAGCTTTCAACCATGTGCTTCATGTAAGTGTTGTAAAAAGGTATTTATTACCCCTTTATCCAGCAGAATTCTTTGCACCTTCTGCTCTCAGCAAAGAAAGTACAGAAATGTCATAGATTTACTTTTCAATAAACAGTGCCAGCTCTCACACAGGTTAAATACATCAGTTGCAGTAATGGTAAAACATGCACACCCAGAAATATGGATTCAAGGACACCAGTTTTACAGCTAGTTCTGGCAGAAAAATGGTAGGCTCAGAAGAAAGCGATGCTTTTCTAATGCTAGGACTTGAGAATTTCATAGCCTTTGTCCCAAATAGTATGTGGCTTTGGTGTAAAGACATGCATTTATAAGGAGCTTGGCACAGTTGTTATCCTAACAAATCCAGTGAGGAATTTGCAGTATTGTAAATGTATATAGACTTTTCTCATTAATAAAATCAATTAAAAATCAATAAACAAAATAATAAAATGAATTATTCCATAACCTTATGTTAAATAACTAAGTATTGCAATTGGGGTGGCATGGTGGCTCAGTGGGTAGCACTGTTGCTAAGGGTTTCAAGCCTAGATGTCCTCCCTGTGTCCATGCCGGTTTGCTCCCACAGTCCAAAGACATGCAGAGACATGCATGTTACGTTAATTGATTATCGCCCCTGAGTGTGTGTGTGTGTGTGTGTGTGTGTGTGTGTGTGTGTGTGTGTATATATACACACACACACACACACACACACAAGACTAGCTTCGATATAACTTGAGTGTTGATGTAACCTTGTGTCTGTTATTGAATTCAATTGAATTGAGTTTTACAATCTATTAGCTTAACTCTTAGTTCACTCTCTGTCTGCATTATTTTGTGTAAATAAAGCATGCACACTTGCACCTATATCTGTCTCCCTTCGCCTCATGTACCTAGAATGTGGCACTATGATTAGCAGTAAATGGTAAAATTCAAAGTAAAATTAGAGTCATGTGTTTATATGTTTTCAATCAATGGGAGTGTGTGTGTGTGTGTGTGTGTGTGTGTGAACCTGTTGTATTTAAAAACAATGAGCTATCAATGTCTGATCTTCACAACACATTTGTGGAATTGTATTGTAGCACAGATTATTAAAGTCCGGATTGGAAACACCACCTCTGGCGCTACCATACTGAACATCAGTGCCCCCAAGAATGTGTGCTCAACCCCGACCTGTTTATGCTAATGACTCAGCACAGCTAATGACCCTCAATTCACATCATCAAGTCTGCTGATGACACAGTTGTGGTAGGCCTCATCAGCAACAAAAAACAGTCTACAGTTTAACGAGAGAAGTCGAAGTGGCTTGTGAGTTGGTGCCAAAACAACAATAGATCTCTTAATTTTGACAAAACAAAAGACACGATTGCTGATTTCAGGAGGACCCACAGCAATCACTCCTCCACTGTACATCAATGCTGGCTCCATTGTGGAGAAGGTCAGGAGATCCAAGTTACTTGGTGTGTACATCACAGATTACCTCACCTGGCCACCAACACCACTACAGCAAACAAAAGCCATCAGCATCTCCACTTTTCCGAAGACAGAAGCAAAACTCTCCCAACCCATTCTTGCCACTTTCTACAGGATGACCTTGGTGAGCATCTTGAGCCCTTGTATCTATGCCTGCTTTGGGAACTGCACCACCTTGGACCACAAGACCCTGGAGAATCCTGCTGCTATTATAGACTCACATGCTATTCTTGCCATCTGTGATAAGATGTACTTGAACATACTGGCTGCTGATATTTTTTGAAACTGTACATTTGCACCCTTTTACATTTACACATTCTCTCTTGACTCCTCCAACCTGATCTGTTGGAAAATACATTCAACTTACGCCACTGTTTGTTTGCCTGTGTGATTAGGGTCATTTTGGCATCAAAAGTGCACAATAAACTCTCTCAGATGAGGATACTTTGTACCCTGTCACACTGTCAGACTTTGTGTAAAGCTGGTGAGTTTATTGTCACATACACAAACACAGAGCCCTTTTGAAAGCACCTTTCCAACCATGGTTATTTCTATAAGCTTTACTATGCACTTGTATCCTCATGTCTTTTCATCACTTTTCATCAAAATATCCAGCAGTCAAGTTTACCTTGGCCTTGAATGTGCTCGTCCAGATTTAACATAGAATGACTTATGACTTAGTGTGCACTGGTTGTAGTGGGAGTTGTGCAAGGTTTACAGTAGGATCAGTAAGGGCCATTTGCTTTAGTTGAGTCGGCCTTCATCCAGAGACCATGACCAGAGAGTACCTTCTGATTCAGTGCACCAAGATTCAGCACTGGGATTTGCACTGAATGTGACATTCATACAGATCAATGTGAGTACAGGAAGACAACATGCATTGACATTTCAGCTGTTCCTTTATTCGTTCTCTTGTGATGGTAAAAATCAGAATGATTTCAACATGTCATCAGCTAGATTTATAGTAAACAGTGTCTCCTGAAGTTGATGATCAGAAATCCTGGTGGGTGGACTCCCTATGCACAATGGTGAGGTGATTAAGTTTATGCTTTTGTATGGTGAGGATCTTTGTTCTGGCCTTTTACACAGTCCTGGTAAATTGTCCAGAAGTGTCATGGGGTGCAGTTTAAATTCACACCTCCTCAGGAACTTTTACCTGTGAACAAATCAAGGCATAATTAATAAATATCCATATAATGAGAGTGGTGTTTTGCACTTTTATTGAACATTCTTCAAGTTGCAGGCATGATTTAACAAAGAAAACGTTTTTTTTTCTTTTAAACATTTCAAACATTTCATATTTATTCATTTTACCTTAGAATCACCATACAACTTACAAAGTACATGTCATGCTATAAATGTCTTGTGATATTTTCAAATCCAAATATACTGTAGGAAGGAAAGTGTCTTTTAGGTGGTTATATCTGCTATTATAGAATTGGTCTGTGTTAGATTTTTTTTTAATTATCCTGAATTAAATATCACTATATTTCATTTCAGTTGATGTCAAACAGAGGACAGTTACCCTGGTGTATGATCTGGAAGATGACTGGTTGTTCTATAAAGTTTAATAATACTTACTCGAAAGTATGTCTGAGCTAGGCTTTGGGAATGCCTGTTGTCATTGTATAGATTTGACACATCACACATCACACATACATAGAAATCATCATGCAATGGCAATAAAAACCTCAAACCATGTCTCTATTCTCTTTCATATTAAAGTTTATAAGATCGTACTCATAACTATAGAAAGAAGTCAGAGTGAACTAAAGAATGCAAAATTAAGTGAGTGGTAATTTTACAGGAAAAAAAGCTGTTTTCACTGCTAAATAAGTACACTGTATAATATTCCAATCATATTCTTACAGTATTTTTTTATATTAAGTAAAAACAAAGGCACTGTACACTTCATGGTTTTATAAAAGAATAAATAAAGTCTGCCAAAAACATCACTATAGCACCCTTCATTTTCTACTTTCATGTTACATGTCATTCAGTGGTGTTTGAAAGTTTGTGAACCCTTTAAAACGTTCTATATTAATGCATAAATATGACCTAAAACATCACCAGATTTTCACACGTTCTAAAAGTAGATAATGTTAGGCTCTGCAGCCTACCTCATGTTTTTGCGGTTGTTGATGATCGGGACTACATCACCCACAATCCTTTGTGAAAGCAAGATGGCTGTAGACCTCACCTGAGAATGTTTTTCTTTGCTGACTTTATCATACTTTATGATGAACTAATTGCTATCCACACACAGCCGGGGCTATTCCTATTTAAGCTCCACGTTTCCCCAATTTCACTGCAGTAGCATTGTATCGTTACGCCTGTATGTTTGGGGCGGTTTTGATTTTTCTCCTCGTTTATCGGATTACCTGTGTTGCGGTTGTTACGGTACGCCATGATGCTGAGGGCTGGCGAACCGTTAAAGAATAGAATAATGAACAAATGTTTCTTTTAAATAATTTATTATTTTATTCAGTGTTAGGACCCAAGTGCAGTTAGCTCCAGATGGAATTAGTGAACCAAAAGAAATGATAAGCAATATAAAATAAATAAAAACCAAGCCTGCAGTTAATGCAGGACCTGGGACTCAAACCCCCGGACCCTAGTGTCAGGGACAAGTGTAGTCACGGTTTGCCACGGCGCCAGACACTAGGACCCGAGAGGAAGAGCAGGTAAGCTGAACGGCAGACAAAGGAGATGCCTGAAGCGGACTCAAAATAAGGTTTAAACCATCTAAGAACTACGATGGAAACCAACGCAAATAAGAGGCGCACGCTGATAAGCAGCGCGATCGAAAACGGACATCTTTAACGCGATTATTAAGAAGATAAAGGCGCGGAGCACAAACAGTGGTTCGCGCATGCGCAGAAAGGATCCGAGCGCTTCAAGCGGCTGCGCCGGAGAAAGCCAAAGAGTACTGAGGGTGCGCGTGCACAGTGCGACCACAGCACGTGCAGAGTTACAGCGAGTGACTCGCAATCGACTCACTCACGCTGAGAGATTCGCAGAGGAAACTCACGGTCCTCCCGATTCCATGGGAGCATGAGTCCGAACGGAGTGCCTGCAAAGAGCATGTCACGGTTCTCCCTGTACCAAAGGGAGCATGAGGCTGATGCGGGTCCCCAGCAGGCACGTACCATGGACACTCCTGGCTGATCGCTCACTGGAGTGTGGCACCAAAGCTGGGGAGATGCGCACAAGCGCAGAAGAGTGGCCGAGCCGCGATCGCTGAAGCTGCTCGGAGGAAGACGCTTCCGGATGGCCTAACGCCACTCCAAAGCGTGAAAGAGCTTTCCCTTTCCCTAAGGTCCTGGCAAATACCTCAAGCGATTTCGCTCTACTCAAGTCCCCCCCTTTGCGGGAGAACTTGTACCGTTGTCCCTGAAGGAAAAAAGGAGAAAGATCCGAGCAGCAAGAAAGCGATCAAAAAACTGTAAGTCGTATCGAAAGGTGAGCAGTACGCAAAACGTACGCGAGGATGCGGCGCCACTACTGACAGGTGCAATCATTTCCCAACGCAATCACATTGCCAATCAGTAATGCCAACATGAATGCACTGGAATGTGGGGATACCACACGATAACTGAGCCAACAGTGGCCTCTACTGTCAGCTCAGGGGAATCCCCAGAAAAGTGGGGAGAGCAGACACTGCTGAGAAGGACCAACACTGGCCACTGATGGCCAAAGTGTAGGCCCTAACAGCGGTCCTGTCCGCATCGGATTACCTGTGTTGCGGTCCCACCTGCATCGGATTACCTGTGTTGCGGTCCTGTCCACTTGTATTACTCGTTTTGCGGTCCTGTCTGTATTGTGTTTGCGGGTTTCCTGTTTTCCTCTGCCTGCTCGCGGCTGTGTCCACAGTAAGATTTTCTGCTATTCCATTTGCATTTTGGGTTTTGTCCAGCTTCTTCCAGCTGGTGTTAGCTCTCTGTAGCTTCTCCCAGGCCGGTGTTAGCTTCCTATTGTCGGTGATAGCTTCCCGTAGCTTTTCCTAGCCAGAGTAGCTTTCCGTAGTGCTTCACTAGTCGGTGAAGCTTCTCCCAGGTCGGCACTAGCTTGTCCTAGCTTGCATAGCTTCCCATGGCTTCTTGTAGGACGGCGCTATCTTCCAACGAGCCTGCATAGCTTTTTGTAGCTTCCCCTAGGCGCTACAGTGGACCATTGAGGTATGGCCATTGTTTGAGGATTAGACCTATGATCGATTTTTGGAGGCACTTGGGTCAGAATTTGGTCCTGACCTGGAATTCAGTTAGGGTGTGAAGCTGAGATCCACGCTCGCCAACAGTCAGTGCTGGCCCCACCTCGTTCGCCATTTACTGGACCCTCCACTCGCCGGCTGCCCAATGGTTCCAGTTGGCGCCAGGACCAAACCAGGTTCTGGTACTTCCCAGAACGTGTTGCTTCTTCTCGAGGACTTCCAGACACCATCCCTTCCAGAGGACATCCCGAATCCCTCGTTTCCTGAGGATGTTTCTGTTCCTGTTCTGAAGATGTCCTGAAACCCATGTTTCCTGATGATGTCGACAGCGCGCTCCCTCCAGAGACCGTCCAGAACACGTTGCTCTCTTCGGAGACTACTAACAGATAAAGAGAACCCAGGTAAACAAATGAGACAAAAATATTATAATTGTTTATTCATTTATTGAGGAAAATGATCCAATATTACATACTAGTGAGTGGCAAAAGTATGTGAACCTTTGCTTTCAGTGTCTGGTGTAAGCGCCCTGTGCAGCAATAATTGCAACTAACCGTTTCCAGTAACTGTTGATCAGTCCTGCACACTGGCTTGGAGGAATTCTAGCCCTTTCCTCCATACAAAACAGCTTCAACTCTGGGATAATGGTGGGTTTCCTCAAATTAACTGCTCGCTTCAGGTCCTTCCACAACATTTTGATTTATATTAAGGTCAGGACTTTGACTTGGCCATTCCAAAACATTAACTTTATTCTTCTTTAACCATTCTTTGGTAGAGTGACTTGTGTGTTTAGGGTCACTTGTTTTGCTGCATGACCTACCTTCTCTTAAGATTTAGTTCATGGACAGATGTCCTGACATTTTCCTATAGAATTATCTGATGTAATGCAAAATTCATTGTTCCATCAATGATGGCAAGCCATCCTGTTCCAGATGCAGCAAAACAGGCCCAAACCATGATACTACCACCACCATGTTTCACAGATGGGATAAGGTTCTTATGCTGGATTGCATTCTCTTCCTTTTTCAAAACAATGCTTTTCTTTTAAACCAAAAACTTCTGTTTTGGTCTCATCCATCCACAAAACATTCTTCCAATAGCCTTCTGGCTTGTCTACGTGATCTTTAGCAAACTGCAGACAAGCATGTTCTTTTTGGAGAGCAGTGGCTTTCTCCTTGCAACCCTGCTAAGCACACCATTCCTGTTCTTCTGATGGTGGACTCATGAACATTAACATTAGCCAATATCAGAGAGGCCTTCAGTTGCTTAGAAGTTACCCTGGGGTCTTTGGTGACCTCACCAACTATTACACGCCTTGTTCTTGGAGTGATCTTTGTTGGCAGACTACTCCTGGGGAGGGTTGGTCTTGCAGACATACATCCACTGACGGGACTGGAGCTCAGAGTCCAACAAAGCTGGGATATTAAACAGTGGCAAAACAGAGTGAACAATAAGTGCTTTGTGTAGCAGTGTGCAGAAAATGTTGTGGGGTACGTGAAAAGGACCAGCAAAATAGCTCCGCATGGAGCAGAAATGGAGTGCATGACTAGGTCATGGGTAAAATAAACTGGCAAAGCTAGTGACATGGCCAGAATGAACCGTGCCTCGAAATGGAGTCTGGAATGGACTGGACCGGGATAGTGACATCTGACTTTGTGATGGAGTTTGAAACATTTTACAACTCATAGAATAACAAAAAATGCTTATGAGCATAATGAGATTTTATTTGGTAACCCTGGTAACCCTGGTATGGTTTGTTCCATTCCTTTTGCTAACTTTGTTTAGCCAAAACCTAATAAATAGTAGAACATTAATATGTAGCGCGATCGCTGTATCTCCCTCTCTTTACCTTCTTCCCCCAAGTCATAAAACTTTACGACATATTGGAATGCAATGGCCCCTTTGACAGGATCTTACCCCACCACGTGAACATCTGGACAAGACTCTGGCTTAACGGGCCAGATAAACAACCTTTTTCCTCAAAACAACAGAAGAAGCTTAAGACATGGCCAAGCCCAGATAACCTGTGCATCTCGCCATCATAAAATAAACCAATGTGTGGTTTTAAAAGAAATTCTGACAAGTCCACCCTAGACTCAACCTTCCCAAGAGAGATCTCCCCCAATTTCTCCAAAGGAAAGCAAACATGCTTCCACCTCGGTTACGTTTACGACCTCTCAGCCTGGCGCCAGAAAGACAGCCCTGGATTTATGACACCAAGAAACTATCAAGCTTTTGTTCAGAGACAAACTTTAATAATTGTCACGGCAACCCCCTTGTGCACCCGCCTCCGGCCGCCCATGAGCCGGAACATTCAAAAGCAACGCGAGCAGACCTCGTGGTGAGCTAGCTTCAAGTCTCGTATGTGTGTTTTGTGTTTCTTTGTTCTCTAAGTCCCTTCTTTTGTTCCTGAAAAGTTCCAGCTTTCTTTTGTCTGTGCTTAAAGTTTATGTTTCTGCGTTTATTTTAAGTTTTCTGTGTACAGCAGTCTTAAGTAGATCGGTATTGCCGAATTAGAAGATAGTTGAAAGACCAGCCAGCCAAGATCTACTTCACGCTCTGCCATTTTCGTACCATACAAGTTTTCCAAGTTTTTGTTGAAGCTCATGGTGTTAGAAACGCGCCAACTCCACCTTTATCTGTGGCCAAGATAAATCCTGAGTTGTACGCATGCAAAACGTCGAGTAATCGGGAAGCCTGCAGCCTGAAATTGGGAAGCACACCATCTCAAGTCACGTGGTTACGCGGAGGCCGTCTGCAAGAAACCCCCGGGCTAAGCTGCTGAGGCCTTCTCGGAACGACGGTGTGCATCGAAGACGGACACCAACGCTCCTCAAAAGATCGTGCCTTTCCAGCGGCTGGACCCGGGTTGAATGCCCCGAACCAATCGAGTGACCTTCCAGGCAAGTCCCTTTTATGGCTTATCTGGGCCCCTGACTTCTCGTACTTTGCGTTTTTAATCTTAAAACCACGCTTCAACATAGACTTATCCACGCCAAGTAGCTTCTACCATACTATTCACGTTCAACGTAATTTGTTTAGTAATAACTCAGTACATCGTAACAAACTAGTTCATAACATTGCAATGTTGGTAATTATTGCACGACCGATAAGTTACATAGAGTCATCTTGGTTTCTGATTTCTAATTACTGTGATATGTACGCTTGCCATTATCCCCTGTTTCCCATACTGTGATATATACATGTTCATCGTCATTTTATGATTTTAACTCTGTGATACACTCGTTATTACATCAGATAGTCTGTTGATATTGCCTTGTTTTGCAATTAATAAACTTGTTTATAAACCTTTTGAATTTGCCGCCTGGTGTGAGAGGTCATTCAACAAGGTCGAGAAATATACTTTGAATTCACTATTCAGACCTAGACTGATCAAGTTTGTTGTTCCCTCTTTAACTGGTCTCCAAATCTAACAGTGAATTATTTATATTTATAATAAACGATTTGGTGGTGCCCCTTTTTTTAAATTAATTAATTAATTAATTTATATATATTTTAATTAATAAAGTTTAATTAAAATTAATCCAATTACAGTGTAGTCTTAGGTTTGCTACAAATATCACTTGGCAACAATTTTTATTTCGCTTTTTTTTTTTTTTGTCCGACAAACTAAAATAAGTAAAACTTAAATTACTTTTAATGCTGAATTCAAAACTGTTTTTAGACTGTTCCTGTCAGGAGTGGTCTCAAATTGTCATAGCTATAAATTTAACAGTCTGCATATTACTTAACGTAAATTAACCTGTTAATACACTTATGATATGTACAAAACTTCTTTGAAAATGTACACGTATATTCATTATGTCCTGTTCTTGGTCTTCTTTCCCATCAAAAAACACTCAGAAATTAGGTAATTTAACAGCATGTTTGAATTTTGAAGCAATTCAGATAGCTTCAACATGCAGATTTATATAGATAAGAATATACAGTTTGTGAACCCTTTAGAATGCTCTATATTTCTGCATAAGTATGACCTAAATCATCATCAGATTTTCACAAGTCCTAAAAGTAGATAAAGAGAACCCAGGTAAACAAATAAGACAAAAATACAGTGGGGTAGATAAGTATTTAGTCAGCCATTAATTGTGCAAGTTCTCCTACTTAGAAAAATGAGAGAGCTCTGTAATTTTCATCATAAGTACACTTCAACTATAAGAGACAAAATCAGAAAAAAAAATACAGGAAATAACACTGTAGGATTTTTAAAGAATTCTGCCGCTCTTATATGCTGTGTATATGTGTGTATATATATATATATATATATATATATATATATATATATATATATATATATATATATATCTATATATATATATATATATATATGTATGTATGTATGTATAGTGTATATATGTGTGTGTGTGTGTGTGTGTTGTATATATATATATATATATATATATATATATATATATATATATATATATATATTATATATATATATATATATACATACATTACACTGCTCAAAACAAATAAAGGGACCCAAACACTCAAGTAACACATCCTACATCTGAATGAATTAAATATTCTCATTGAATACTATGTTCTGTACAAAGTTGCATCTGCTGACAACAAAAATGGAGGCCTGGATTTGGAGTCACAAACAAAAAATTTAAATGGAAAAACACACTACAGGCTGATCCAACTTTGATGTAATGTCCTTAAAACAAGTCAAAATGGGGCTCAGTATTGTGTGTGGCCTCCACATGCCTGTATGACCTCCCTGCAACGCCTGGGCATGCTCCTGATGAGGTGGCGGATGGTCTCCTGAGGGATCTCCTCCCAAACCTGGACTAAAGCATCCGCCAACTCCTGGACAGTGGTGCAACGTGACGTTGGTGGATGGAGCGAGACATGATGTCCCATATGTGCTCAATCGGATTCAGGTCTGGGGAATGGGCGGGCCAGTCCATAGCTTCAATGCCTTCATCTTGCAGGAACTGCTGACACACTCCAGCCACATGAGGTCTAGCATTGTCCTGCATTAGGAGGAACCCAGGGCCAACCGCACCAGCATATGGTCTCACAAGGGGTCTGAGGATCTAATTTCAGTACCTACTGGCAGTCAGGCTACCTCTGGCGAGCACATGGAGGGCTGTGCGGCTCTCCAAAGAAATGCCGCCCCACACTATTACTGACCGACTGCCAAACCAGTCATGCTGAAGTATGTTGCAAGCAGCAGATCGCTCTCCACGGCATCTCCAGACTCTGTCATGTCTGTCACATGTGCTCAGTGTGAACCTGCTTTCATCTGTGAAGAGCACAGGGCCCCAGTGGCGAATTTGCCAATCCTGGTGTTCTCTGGCAAATGCCAAGTGTCCTGCATGGTCTTAGGCTGTAAGCACAACCCCCATCTGTGGATTTCTTCCCCTCATACCATCCTCATGGAGTCGGTTTCTAACCATTTGTGCAGACACATGCAAATTTGTTGCCTGCAGAAGGTCATTTTACAGGGCTCTGGCAGTGCTCCTCCTGTTCCTCCTTGCACAAAGGTGGAGGTAGCGGTCCTCCTGCTGAGTTGTTGCCCTCCGATGGCCTCCTCAATGTCTCCTGGTGTACTGGCCTGTCTCCTGGTAGCGCGTCCAGCCTCTGGACACTACGATGACAGACAGAGCAAACCTTCTTGCCACAGCTCGCATTGATGTGCCATCATGAATGGACTGCACTACCTGAGCCACTTGTGTGGGTTGTAGAGTCCGTCTCATGCTACCATGAGTGTGAAAGCACAAACAACATTCAAAAGTGACCAAACATCAGCCAGAAAGCATAGGTACTGCGAGTGGTCTGTGGTCCCCACCTGCAGAACCACTCCTTTATTGAGTGTGTCTTGCTAATTGCCAATAATTTCCACCTGTTGTCTATTCCATTTGCACAACAGCATGTGAAATTGATTGTCAATCAGCGTTGCTTCCTAAGTGGACAGTTTGATTTCACAGAAGTTTGATTTACTTGGAGTTATATTGTGTTGTTTAAGTGTTCCCTTTATTTTTTGAGCAGTGTATATAAGTGGGGCAGAAAAATATTCAGCTCTTTGGTCTTGAGTTTGGAGTCTGACTGTTTATAGAGGTGGGGCAGAAAAGTATTTAGTCAGCCACTGATTGTGCAAGTTCTCCTACTCAGAAAGATGAGAGAGGTCTGTAAATTTCATCATAGGTAAAAATCCAGGAAATCACATTATAGGATTTTTAAAGAATTTATTTGTAAATCACGGTGGAAAGTAAGTATTTGGTCACCCACAAACAAGCAAGATTTCTGGCTCTCACTGACCTTGTTATCTGTAAAAGACACCTGTCCACAACCTCCAACAATCAGACTCCACACTCAACCATGGCCAAGACCAAAGAACTGTCGAAGGACACCATGAAGAAAATTGTAGAATTGCAACAGGCTGGGAAGAGTGAATCTACAATAGGCAAGCAGTTTGGTGTGAATAAATCAACTGTGGGAGCAATTGTAAGAAAATGGAAGACATACAAGAAAATTGATAAACTCCCTTGATCTGGGGCCCCACACAAGATCTCATCCCGTGGGGTCAAAGTGATAATTGAGAATGGTGAGCAAAAATCCCAGAACTACATGGAGGGATCTGATCAATGACCTGCAGAGAGCTGGGACCAAAGTAACAAAGACTACCATAAGTAACACACTACACCAAGAGGGACTCCGATCCTGCAGTGCCAGGTGTGCCCCCCTGCTTAAGCCAGTACATGTTCAGGTCCATCAGAAGTTTGCCAGAGAGCATCTGGATGATCCAGAACAGGATGGGGAGAATATCATGTGGTCAGATGAAAGTAAAATAGACTAGAACCTAGTCTAGGCATTGTTGGAGATGATGGAATTACTTACCTTTTAAGATGGGAAAGGGACCAAAAAAATGAGGTGCCTACTTCCTGGACTCAACACATAGAGAAATGTTTTGAGCCGAGAGCCAGACTGATTTCCCTGGGGTGTAAGTAGCTCCAGGTCTACGATGGCAGTTGGCTGCGTGCTGGGCGGCACCACGGGACTTAAGGAGGGCAGCCCTGCTGGACTTCCAAGTCTTCTTACATCTATGTAATTGATGACAACCACATTGGCCTCAACGACAGAGAAAAGGGATGGCTGGTAACTCAGGGAGACCTCAAAAGGAGAAAGGCCCGTGGTGGAGAACTCCACTTGTTGGGATCTTGAGCAGACAGGCAGCGCAGAGTCGCTTCAATTTCTTGATTAGCCTGTTTGGCCTGCCGATTGGACTGGGGGTGGAATCCAGAAGTGAGGCTCATTGTGGCCCCGATGGCCTTACAGAAGGCCTTCCATACATGAGAGGTGAATTGGGGCCCCCGATCTGAAACGATATCCAAAGGGATCCCATGAATCTTGAAGACTTTATCAAGAGTATAATCGTCATTTCAGAGGCAGTGGGGAGTTTGGGCAAAGCTATTAGGTGGACCGCCTTGGAGAATCAATCGATTACAGTAAGAATTACTGTCTTGCCGTCAAACTCAGGGAGCCCTGTGATGATGTCTGCAGTGATGTTTGACCAGTGACTGCCTGGTCACACATGGATAGAGAGCGACTGACCTGATCTTGGCTGGATCTGCTTTGATGCACCCACTCTGAATGATGAAACCGAGAAAGGCTATGGTACTCGCATGAAACTCACACTTCTCGTCCTTGACAAAGAGTTTATTTTCCAGTGCACATGCACCTCTTTAGTGCTGGAGAAATTGAGGATGAAGTCAAGGTACACGAACATGAAACGATCTAGATAGTCTCTTAGGACATCATTAACTAGGGCTTGAAAAAACTGCAGAGGCATTAGTGAGGCCAAAGGGCATTACCCAGTATTCAAAATGGCCCAGTGGGGTGTAAGCGTTGCGCAGGTCCAGTTTAGAAAAAATGGTGGCCCTTTGCTTTAGGTTGAATTCTGATAAGATAAGAGGAAGCAGGTACTTGTTGTGCTTCGTTATGGTAATCGATACAGGGTCTAAGAATTCCATCTTTCTTGGAGTCAAAAAAGTATCTGGCCCTTGAGGAAAGAAGAGAACGGCCTGATTAATCTGGCAGCCAAGCAGTCCACAATATATTCCTCCATAGAGTCCCTTTCGTTGTGGGACAGATTATACAGATGACTGGTATGCAGAGGCGTGCCCATGAGTCAATGGCGCAATCATACAGGCAAGGAGGCTCTTGGAGCGGTCCCTGGAGAACACTTCACAAAGGTCATTGTAGTGGAAAGTCACCTTGGAGAGTTTCGAGGGTTCTTCGGGCCAAGAACTGCGAGATTGGGCCTTGGAAGGAGGCACAGCCAATAAGAGGCAGCTCTGGTGGCAGAAATCACTCCACCCAGAGATCTTTCCCTGGTTCCAGTCAATGGTAGGGTTGTGGCGAGCCATCCCCGGATGGCTGAGAATCAGGTTTGTCTTAGGTGAGTGAATGACTGAGAAGGATGCAACCTCTTGGTGATTCCCTGACAGGACCAGAGAATGAGGGAGGGTTCGGTGGGTAATTCAGGCTAGGAGCTTTCCATCCAGAGCATAGGACTGCCTAGGGGTCTCTAGAGCATTTAGTTGAGTGCTGAGCTGAGCAGCAAGGACTGTCCATAAGGTTGTCCTCAACTCCTGAATCAATGAGGGCTTCCACTGGGCATGTGACTCCTAGGAAGTACATGGCAGCAGGTAACGTGAGAGAGGACTGGTGTGGTTGTGGTGAACTTTACTTGGTGCTCATCAGAGCACCAAGGTTTACTGACAAGCTGGTCCTTTTTGGGCGAAATGGATAGGAGGGAATAGTGTTACTAGAGTCTCCACACTAGAAACAGAGCCCCTGCTCTTTATGTCTTGAGCGCTCTTAGGAGGAGTGCCTAGTGTGACCAAGCTGCATAGGTTCCGGTTCTCTGTGAGAGGCTGGATTAGGTGCAGGAGAAAACAGGGTCTCTGGAGCAGTGGCTCTAGTGTGGGGAGCCTGGATCGGACACTGGGCCCTTTCCAACTGCCGTTCATGAAAACACCTGTCCAGGTGAATGGCTAGGGCCACCAGAGCCTGGAGGTCAGGAGGCTCATCACGGGCCGCTAACTCATCCTTGAGGCATTTGGACAACCCTTTCCGAGATGCCTCACGGAACGTGGGGTCATTCCAGTGGGTGTCTGCAGCCACAACCAGAACTCTATGGCATAGTCAGCGAATGACCGAGAGCCCTGGCAAAGGCTGATGAGGTGACTCGATGCTGCTTCCCCATAGCTAGGGTGGTCAAAAACCTCCCTGAACCGATGGAGGAAGTCGTTGTATGAGACATCCCCAAAACGCCCCTTGGAGAGCGTGGCCTCAGCCCACATTAAGATCTTGTCCCAAAGGAGGCCAATAATGTAGTAGACCATGCTGGCATCAGTGGCAAAGGCCGAGGGACGTAGCCTAAACACACCAGACCACACTGCATAATAAACACCTGGCACTTACAAAGATTGCCCGAGTAGGGTTCAGGAAGAGTAATGGGGGTCTCCACTACTGTAGACTGAGGCAAGAAGATCCTGGTGGCAGGAGGGGAGGACTGTGGTCCAGAAGGAGCATTCAGATGGGGTGTGGAGTCCTGAGTGCTGTCAGAGACTGGGGGAGTCTGGCTCAAGGCATTGAGATTGGAAACCTGAGGAGAATGTACAAGCAGACAGTTATTTTTGCTAGTGAAACTCAAAACCTGAGTATTAAGGAGCCTGTTAGATTGAATAATTTGTCATACTGTGTCAACCAAACTTCCTGTCGGTTGAGCAGCATGCATACCGATGAAGGGTTGGCTACCTAAGGATCTGCAGGAAACAATTGAGAAACGAATCAAATGGAGTGCGGCAGCAGAGTATGGATTGCTTGAGGACCTGGAGCACTCTTTGAAGGTGGTAAAAGATCCAGGCAGTGGCAAGAAGAATGGACGGGATGTACTGAAGACTTGGATAAAAGTAAAATGAGGTAAAGGTACGAGGCAAGGAAAACAATGGTGGCAGGTGGTGACGAGTGAAGATCAGGATCAGGTGTGCGATGAGGGATGGAGTCAAGATGTGGAGACTGACAGCCAATGGATCTCTGAGGAAACAAACACACAACACACACATGCCACACTAGAAAAAAATGTAATCACAACGGGGTGAAATAAGGGACTGGGGTAAAATAACAAAACAAGAACGAAGCGAAGACGGACCCAGAGCAAACACTGACACCAACTGAGGTAGATCCTCAGGCACTTCTTATTATTTGAAGGTGGAAGACTGCATTGGAGGTTGTGAATGGTTCGGTTGAAGTGTTCGCATTGAAAGTTCCCCTGTGTGTAGTAGGTCGTTGTTCTAAATCTGTTGACATAATAAAACCGGTTTAACTGTTCTTTTCCACGCCAATGCTTAGACAGATACATCCGAACTAATACTCCGACAACAGGCTAGAATGCTGTACAGTTTTAAAATCCAAGTAATATCCACACTCGCGTGTAAATGCACATGCCTGCACCCAAAACCAAAAACACACCATTTCCTTCAGTTATAAAACAGATATTTTCATATCTTCCAGTTTCCTGCTCAGTTAGACACACCTACAGCTCCTTATCCCCATTAAGAGAGACTACTATAGCCCGCTCACAGCCATCACATCCGAGTTACTACATTTAAATACAATAAAGTGCCCACTCACAACTGATGCACACCCAATTGAAGGAAAACACCTGACTCTAATTTCAACTTCATGTTACCTGCTAATCATAGAGGTTCAGATACTTTTGCAACTTTTGCAAAAGGTATGTAACATGATTTCTCTTAATCAATAAATTCTATCTGCCAATAATAATAATTTTGAAAAATCTGTTCCTTTCTCTTTCATCATTGTTGTTCTGTGTTTTGTAGTTACTGGTATTTTTTTACTCTGGGCAAGATTTTAGTTAAGCTATGTTTGAACTGCAGAGAGTACTTGAGAGTACTTGTTTACTAGTTATTAGTTATTAACTAAGGGTTAGTAAAAGGAATTCTGCAAGTCATTCTGAATCAGAGTGTATGCCAAATACTGGAAATGTAATTATAACAATAATAATGTATTTTAGAATCATGATTCCACCAAGCATTTCCTCAACATATGGGCCCCCTCTTCATTAGGTAGCTCAAGAGTTATACTCTTTCAGTGCATATGTAAATGTGCGATTTAACATGTTGTTTAGGCCAGTAGAGTACATGTGTGTTTACATTGCTGATACGCCAAAAAGAAATTCTGTATAATTTGCAGAATTTTCCTCTGTCCATTGCCCATTATTGGGCTAGAGTTAGTTTAGTGATTAGTAGATAGTGGAAGATTATTCAAATGCTTAAACTGATCAGCTTTGTGCTATGATTTGATTCTGGCTAATTTGTAAAATGCCATGAATAAAGCATGCATTTGTATGGCACTGTTTCAGATTTACTTTTTATATGTGTTTAAAGACAGACAAATGCTAAATGACTAAATACCATTATGGGTGAGACATTTTGGATTCAGCGCTATATTCATGATGCTAATTTACCATCCACAGAAAAATCAGCACAAATGATTTCAGACACTTGCAGTATTCTGTAATCAATCTCTGTATAAACAGGATTGTACTGTTTCACTAATGCTGAGCTTAAGCTGCAAAATTACATCACAGAGAAGCAGATATGTCTTTTATTGGCTAACATTCCCATTCTTCAGCTTCCCATTCATGTTGCTCAACTATAACAGACGATCAGCAGGACAGGTAGGACGTTCCCCTCAGGCCGTCTGAGACACCAAACATGCTCATGGAAAGAAGAGTCAGGAAGGTGATGAGAAATGCTGCAGGGTGACGCTTAGTGGCAGAGCCATTGCTTCTCTTACTGACAACGTAGCATCATAGGAAATCTAGGGGGGGAAACATGTTGTGTTGCTACATGCTGCATATGTATGTATCTGTGGCAGGTAAAAGTGTATGCTTGTGTGTGTGTGTGTGTGTGTGTGTGTGTGTGTGTGTGTGTGTGTGTGTGTGTGTGTGTGTCTGTTGGCTCCATGACTCTCACTGGCTGGCAGGACTATTTCGAGGTATCTTTTTTAATTTCATGCACGGTGACTCACATTTGTTCCCATCTTCTGCTCATTTCCTGTGTCTCCTCACTAAAAGTTGGTTAGCATTCTAGCCCTCTTTCTCTTGGCTTTACTTTTTCCCTGTAACTGAGATATGTGTGTGGGTGTCTGTCTCCTCATTGATATGCACAAATGAATGCACTTTTATTCATTCCTTATCATACAGGATGATGTGTTCACATAGGCTGTGTTTCCCAATGTTTTAAATATTCCTTTATTGAATTGATAGTTTTAGAAAGCAAACTTCATAGGCTTGACAAATATGATAAACAAAAAAGCCTTTTCTCCCACATGTGATAGTTTGACAAATGAGCAAATTTGTGTCTACTTACAATGATTCCATTTGCCTTCTAAATCTCAGTGCCATTTTAAATGGACTAAAATTAATCAGTGATGTCTAAAGACGGACTGAAGCACATTTCTGTCTAAAGACTAAAACTAATAAAACTAAGACTCAATCAAAACAAGAAAATTAACACTTAATATGTTACGGTTCACAAACTGTGTAAAACCAAATTGCAGTTTTCTCCAGATGGAAGGGGTGAACCAAAAGTTTAATAAATGAAAGAAAGTAAACCAAAAGGAAAAACCCAGCCACGCCACAATTGGCAGCCGCTGGGATCGAACCCTCAATGGCAACAACAAGGTCTGATGCGTTACCGTTTCACAATGAGGTGGCGCGGGGTAATGCTGGCTGGAAAGAAATACGACCACAAGTGCAAGGGATGCGCAGAGCACACGCAAACGAATGTAACACACAAAAGGGAAAAAATGACAGCCACTAACACTTCAAAGGCAACCTGTGATAAGGGAGGGAATGAAAAAAGAAAAGCATTTCTAACACGGAAGCGATACACCAAAAAAACCTTGGTAATGAGCCGAAGAAGCCCGTTGCATGCTCTGGATCCATGCATGCACAGTGCGACAAGCGCGGCAGCAAGGAGGAAGATAAACGAGCGCAGCATTTTACAAAAACGCTGGGTGTGCAGGTCAAAATGGAGTGCTCACATGCCGTTCTGAAACCCAAAGGTCCCGGAAAAAGCTCAGAAGGACTAGAAAGAATAGCGATAGCGAAAAATGCCACAAATGGTGCTAGGAAATCCACAGAAATGCAAGGGGAGAGTAGCGAGGACACAGAATATGGAAGGGTGGCCATGAGAGCATGACCCTGCCCTGACAATCTATAGCCCTAGTGTACCTCAAGCATTTTGATTCTAATTGGCTTACCAACTTCAAAGGGCGAGCCTGACAGCTAGCCCTGTGTGGAAATGGTCACCAGGGCAAGGAGGTAAGAGAAGCGGATAACAGGAGCTTCACTGACAATGTCTGAGCCGTAAGAGCGATGGCCAAAAGGAGCAATAAGAATGCCTGGACGGGCGATGAGAATGCCAAAGCCGGTGAATGCTGTGACACCTGACTAGGCACAGCAACATTCTTATATACTTGAGCCAGCAGGTGTTGCTAATATATAAAAGACAGGCACCTTCATTCCGCAGAACGCCGTGTGAGTGTCAGACTGTTTAATGAGCGAAAGCTGCAATTACTATTGTATTACTATATTCATAATTACTATCTACTACTTGTCATTTTTCATGCTAAGCCATAATTCTACTGTAGTTTTATGCAAATCTGTAAAGGTGCCAAGCAGAACTTGTTATTAGAGGACTGATCATCTGCATGTTATGACTGCTTAGAGCTTATAAAAGCTTGTTAGTTCTTTAGTCCACTACAGTGGCTTTGATTAAAAATACTGTGCTTCTGAATTCAAAAGTTTTCCATACAGTGATGATTGAAAGTTTGTGAACCCTTTAGAATTTTCTATATTTCTGAATAAATATGACCTAAAACTTCATCAAAATTTCACACAAGTGCTAAAAGTAAATAAAGAGAACCCAGTTAAACAAATGAGACAAAAATATTATATTTGGTCATTTATTTATTGTGGAAAATGAACCAATATTATATATTAGTGAGTGGCAAAAGTATGTGAACCTCTAGGATTAGCATTTAATTTGAAGGTGAAATTAGAGTCAGTCAATCAATGGGATGACAATCAGGTGTGAGTGGGCACCCTGTTTTATTTAAAGAACAGGGATCAAGTCTGCTCTTCACAACACATGTTTGTGGAAGTGTATTATGGAATGAACAAAGGAGATTTCTGAGGATCTCTGAAAAAGAAGAAAAAGAATGCTCATCAGCCTGGAAAAGGTTAGAAAACCACCTCTAAAGAGTGTGGACTCCACCGATCCACAGTCAAACAGATTGTGTACAAACTCAATACCATTGTCACCCTCCCCAGGAGTGGTCGACTAACAAAGATCACTCAAAGAGCAAGGCGTGTAATAGTTGGTGAGGTCAAAAAGGAACCCAGGGTAACTTCTAAGCAACTGAAGGCCTCTCTCACATTGGCTAATGTTAATGTTCATGAGTCCACCATCAGAAGAACAACAATGATGTGGATGGCAGGGTTGCAGGGACAAAGCTACTGCTCTCCAAAAATAACATTGCTGCTCGTCTGCAGTTTTCTAAAGATCATGTGGAAGGCTAAAGAACCTAGAAGGAAGAATGTTTTGTGGACAGATGAGACCAAAATAGAACTTGTTATATTAAAAGAAATGCGTTATGTTTGGAGACAGGAAAACACTAAATTCTAGCATAAGAACCTTATCCCATCTGTGAAACATGGTGGTGGTAGTATCATGGTTGGAAATTGTGCATGGCATTGGGCTGCCGAAGCAAGTGAAGCCAATGATGCGACACCGTGTGAGCCCACAAAGTGTGTTTATATAGGCTCGACAACATGTGTCGCCACTTAACCATCAAATGCCTGGGAAGGGCTGACGCACGCGCGATCGTGCCGCCAGCGCTCACATCACTGTATGGGGTCAAATACTGGCCACTTGCGGCCAAATGGTGACCCCTGATACAGTGAAAAGTCGTTCTACCAAAGAATGGTTAAAGAAGAATAAAGTCAGAGTTGAAGCTGTTCTGTAAGGATTGAATGGGCTAAAATTCCTACAAGCCGATGTGCAGGACTGATCAACAGTTACAGGAAACGTTTAGTTGCAGTTATTGCTGCACAGGGGGGTCACACCAGATACTGAAAGCAAAGATTCACATACTTTTGCGACTCACTTATATGTAATATTGGATCATTTTCCTCAATAATTAAATGACCGAGCATAATATTTTGTCTCATTTGTTTAACTTGGTTCTCTTTATCTACTTTTAGGACTTGTGTGAAAATCTGGTGATGATTTAGGTCATATTTATGCAAAAATATAGAAAATTCTAGGAGGCTTCACAAACTTTCAAGCACCACTGTACATCAAATGTGAAGACAGTCCTTTCGAAATCACAAGATTGGTCCCTTCCGAGTAGCTGCCAAAACTGCTCTTAAACTCCCTCCAATATGGCTGTCAAATTTATGAGACCCCAAAGACTGGCTGTCATCTTTGTCTTCCACCCTGCAGTCAAATCTTCAGGTCTCTTGGAGTCTTTCTCCTCTCCAACCTGCGCTAATTTGATTTTCCTGTGCTCCTCCTGCACTGCACCATAGATCAATGTTAAGCAGCTTAATACATCTTAGCATGCGTGTCATTGGTCAGAGCAGAGTGGAAAATCAGAGCTCATTAAGATTAACACTTCAGTCGCTTTTCAATATCTAATTATTGTTACTGTAAATGTAATGATTATGACTTCTGAAGGTATAGTGTATGGGAGATGTTGGTCCCGATTTTATGGTGCCCACTGTGCAATGCATATTCTTTTTACACACACACAGTTACAGCAGAACATTACACCACCTGCTTTGAAACTTTTTGTTTGTTTGTTTAACATTTTCCAGAGAGAATGCTAAATACACTAATTTAATTTAATTAATGTATATATTAATTCATCTACATTAAAACAGGTTACAACAAATCTGGTCTTATTTGATAGAATCTGCAGTTACAGTTACAGGCTTGCAGTAGGGTTAGATTAAGTACCATATCTTTCATTTACCAGCATGGGCTCTGCCTGACAAATGTCTAAGAATTCTTAAAAGGTTTAAAGTTAAGAATGATTATGTTTTGTTTAAGTGTCATGGTTATTTGTCATTTACAGTCAGTTCATTTACCTATATCCAAATAATCTTGTCATTAATACAGCTGTTATATTAATGCATGTGTATTTATTTTAGATAGTTACTGTAATGCTGACATTACAAAACAGTGTTTGTGTTAAGTCATAAAAGTAGAATCAAGCCTTCCTCTGTAATTTTATTCAGAGACTCCTAGTGTGTTTCACACCACATTGCCCTGATTCTGCCAAGGCCAATTGATCTTTGAGATATTGCTTTCACACAGATGCTATGCACTGTGTGTCCACAATGGCTGCACACCCAGCTTCTGCTATGCGATGCATTCATTATAAAACGTTTTTCCCACTTTTTTAATAAAAGGGAATTTGAATTGATTTTACCCAAAAAAAACTTGCATGGTAGGTTCAATTTTTGAGAGGGACTATACAAAAACAATTTGTATTGCAGAGATGATAGTAAGGTCATGTCGGAAGGTGAAATAAAAGTGTTATATGGATAAAAGATAATCAAACATGGCAATTGCTGTTGGGATTCAATTCATATGGATAAAAGACCTTGGTGTTATTATTGATCTCAGCATTATCTCATTTGAAGCACATATAGATACATAGATACCAGGACAGTCTACATCCACCTTTAGAAACATAGCTAAAGTAAGAAATACACTGTCATTAACAGATACAGAAACATTATTTCATGCTTTTATTAGAACTAGGATTGATTTACTGGAATGCTTTGCATTCAGTATTCTGTTAAATGCTTAAATAAACTCCAGTTAGTCCAGAATGCATCAACGTCTTGTTCTCACTAGAAGTAGAAAGTCAAAGTCTGTTACCCGCATCTGCCCTAAACGTAAACTCTCTCAAAAAGTCTGTTTTAATAACCTCATTAGTATAAACACAGATAGCTGCCAAAGAAATAACAACATTAGACTAAAGCTAGGACTACTTAACATTAGATCACTTACAAATGGCCTGGCCCCACATTATCGGAGTGACCTCTTGAGTTTTACAATCCAACTCGTACTTCGTTCGCAGGGTGCAGGACTCTTTAGTTCTTAGGAATTAAAAAAGTCACAGCAGGGCGAAAGGCTTTCTCATACCTGGCCCCCCAATATGGAATAAACTTCCCACTTTCGTCGAGTTCCAATACCTCCTAAATTTTTAAGTTTAGGCTAAAGACACCTACTTATTTACGCAGGCTTTTGACTTAGGATGTTAGACCAGGTTGCATGGCTGGGTTGGCTGGGGCCGGGAGGGGAATGCTGTGCGCACAGTCAGCACTCAGTGGGTCGCCCGGTGTCTCTCACTAGCCGCTAGCAGAGCCTTGACCGCCTGCGGGATCGCCCCCACCGCCCACCCCTCACGGGAAGGGCTCTTCCCCTCCTCCCCCACCCCCCACCCACCGCCCGTCCGAGTGGGCGGTCTGGATGAACTGGGCTTGGGTCCTCGTGAATCCTTGACTCATGCATCCACTACCTTTTAGAATAAGGGCAGACAGACAGCTGGGGCGGTTCATAGTCAAAGAGTCTTTATGGTGATCAGAGACGTTGGGTTGCTGTCTTCTGCCGCTCGTGGGGTTGCCAATGTCTAATGTAATCCCTCTTGGCTGTGTTTCCTACCAGTTCTCCTCTTTCTAGCTATGCTGCTATAGCAATGCTGCCGGGGCTTGCATGCTACACTTTGGATCAGTGATTGACACGGATCAGGATTGGTTATTAAACCCACTGGATCTTAATCAATAACATAATTTTTGTTTCTCTACGAGCTGTGTTTGGCGAGTCCGGCCCACACATGATGTTCATCTGGGAGCTCACCACTGTGCATAATTCACATTTATTCGACAATGACTCCATGCTTTAGTTCGCTCTTAGATTATTCATCATACCCGGGCCACTTAATGTCCGATGTGAATACTTCACATTTTATTCGAACTTTGACTCCATGACCTTTAGTATCGCATCTTAGATTATCATCTACGCGCCCAAGGAGGTTGGTCCCTTTTTGAGTCTTGGTCCTCCCAAGGTTTCTTCCTAGAACTAGGGAGTTTTTCCTTGCCACTGTCGCCCTAGGCTTGCTCAATTTGGGATTGGACGTAGTTATTAGGAAATAATCTAAACTTGTAAAGTTGCTTTGAGACAATGCTCCATTGTAAAAAGCGCTATATAAATAAATCTGACTTGACTTGACTTGAAATATCACTCCTGTTTTAACCTTATTTCACTGACTGCCAGTTATATTTTTCGTTGATTATAAAATAATGCTGACATATAATACTTACTTACAAAAGCCATAAATGTTCTGCCCTGCAATACCTCAGTAAATCTATATTATGTTTGAACACAGTTACTTCAGTGGATGTAGGTTATTGCCTGGTCTTAACCAGAGGAGGACTGGTTCCCCATTTGAGACAGGTTCTTCTGAAAGTTACTTCCTAAGTCTACTTTTTCCTTTCCCCTTGCCAGTATTGCTCATCCATTAAAATAAAACTAAATTTTGGTGAACTCTGCAGCCTCCATGTGAAATTTATTTTGAAGCCAGTGACACAGAGCTAATGGACGCTCACTGATGCCCGTGTATCTGTGGGAGTGCATAGCATGATCATTTACTCACTGATATGGTAGGAATAAAGATTAATGGTCATTGGACAAAAGGATTTTAATGCATGTTTTGAGCTACACCCAGATGCACAACCTTCACTTTTACTGAACACTTTCACTGAACAGAGTTTTGCACAGAGGAAAAACAACAAAAGTCTCATAACCAGCTGTCAATCAGTAATTGACAATGGATAAAATTACCAACTCCTTAACCTTCAATACATATACAATATGCAGGTCAAGCTTACAATTTATTTCCAAATTTACAAAGACAAATAAAACGATATGGTAATATGTAAATGGATTTGTATATAGTGTGGTGCTTTAAAGTTTGTGAACATTGTACACTCATTTACAAAAAAAAAAAAAAAATTCAGTCACAAAGAAGTTGTTGGAATTGAATGGAAGTTTATATGTACGAATGTAATGGTGATATATGTAACAATTGATTTTGATATTGATTACAACATTCCAGCAAAAGGGTAAGTTTATTTGGGGAAAGCAATTGAAAGGAGGCTCTAGTACCCTGTTAGGCTGCCACTAGTCTAGATACAAGATGAGATACGGTTGGTCATTGTAGGCAAAAAGGTTCTGTATGGTATCCTGTGACACATCTGAGACATTACACTCGTGGCAAGATCCAGTTTGTAATCAGACCACACCTGTAATCATTTAGATATCTGCCTGTGCCGTAACTGCATGCTGAGTTTTGCGGCAATACTTCATTTCCCTCTGGGTGCTTTATGCATTTATATTTTTGTCAGTGAGTGTAAAAAATTGTATATGTAATATATTTTCAAGTAACCATGTATATATTTTTGTCTTGTTTTTTTTGTTTTTTTTAATTGGGTCCTCTTTATTGTGTGTGTGTGTGTGTGTGTGTGTGTGTGTGCAGAACATATATAAACATATTGTCACACCGCATCTGCACACCTGCTCTCCACGCCCATCTTCTACGGCGTTTCACCACGTTCCCTCACTTTCTCTCCGCTTCTCTCTCCTTCTCCTGTTATCACCTGCACCTGCCTTCCGTTTCCAGCACATTCCACCCTCACTATATATACCGCTCACCTTCACATTCACTTCGCTGAGTCTCGTGGTCCCTACCTCGACTCTAGCTCTCGTTCTCACGCGCTTCCAGCTTCTCGAATCCGTTCCTGCCTATTCCCTAACGTAACTGTATCTATCACTCGTTATCCTTCCTACCGTTCTATCTCTTCTATCCGAGCCTAACTGTTCCCTCTAAGATCTCGATCCAAGTCCTGTCCTTCTCCGATCCTACCGCGTCCTGTATCTTTCGTCTAACCTCCGTTAGTTATCGTTCCACTTACTGTATTCTCTCCGTTCACCCGCTATGAGGTTCTCGTATCGCTCTGTTGTTATTCCGTTCATCCTCTATATATTCCTTTGCGTTCTCGTCTATATTCTGTTATCTGTTATTGTCAATAAACACCGCCTTTGAGTCACGATCCACTCCTGCGTGTGTCTCCTATACTCTACAGCCGGCGTTACAGTAGACTCAGCCGTGCTTGGAGGCAGCAGGAGTTTCTTTTTGGATCTAACTCAAACCGATGGCTATGAGCAGCGATCCGATCACCGAGCTCCGTGCTCGGCTTGCTGAAATAACTT
>JAJAGP010003583.1:0-31111 GCA_025084515.1 Ancistrus triradiatus
TGTAATGCTGGAAACAAAGATTTCATCTTCTCATAAACAGCTCCACTCTCACCAAATATCAGCATCTCTTTATTTTTAGTCAGTCAATAGTCCCAGTTTATGAGCTGCAAGTTCTAAAGCAGGAAAACAAAGTTTCTTTGCATTTCCCCCACTATTTTTGAATATTGGCCTCATAAGTGCAGATGTTGGCTGATGTCGATTATTTCAAAATGGCATTAATCGTTTTATCACTAGTTCACACCCTAAAAGCCGTTACGAAAGGAAACAGTGATGAGTCTCCACTAGAGTCAGTTACATGAACCGGGATGGCTTAGTACCACCAATGTACTGCTGAGTCACACTGGTCTGTATCCCACCTCTGTAGAGGTGAAGCTTGAGTTGCATTTCATGTTGGTGAGGAGTCTCATCACTGCTAGGTTTCGTACTGGGCTTACACGATCAGGAATCTGTTCTGGTTCTGATTGTCTGTTCCTGGGGTTACACTTCACCAGGGGGTCTCAAGAGTTCCTTATCCCGGTCTCAGAGGTCCTGGTATCCAGAGTTCTACCACAGAGACTGTAGGTTTGAGTCCTAGTGGCGCCTTCCAGCTGGGACGAGCATTACACACAGACACGATTGATTGTGTCTGAGGGAGGTTCAGCTGCAGGATACGTACTGAATTTTTGCAACCTACCATTTCAAGTTCTAAAACCTGAGTGTAAGTTAATTATTTTTTCCTCACTTTATTGCTCCCATAGCAACAATTTCGAATTCGTTCAACGCTTGTGCCATTGTCTCGCCGCTGAAAATGAAAAACTGACCTGTGACGGCATGAAGTCCTTGAAGAAGCCTTCTGTTGGTTGTCACCATGAAAAGCCGACTGCTTCCCTTGCAAGTTAAATGGCAAATGTTAGGCAACTTCTGCAGTGACGCATGACAGGTAATTAAACTGAGACCCTGTGGTTTCAGTCGCCAGGGTTGTAATAATGGCACACGTGTACATTAATTGACAGATCGACTGTTTTGCGCCAGTCAAGCACATATTTATCGCTGTAACGTTGGAGGAAAAGCCCTGGTTTGTGCCACACATGTACAAACACTCACTGGCCACTATCTGTTTCTCTCTGTGATACAACAGCATAATCTGTGATTAACTGCTACAGGCTCAGTCATTAGTAGGCCTTGCTTGTTTAATGTATCACTTTTCCTTCCAGCTGACCGCTGGATTTTATCAAGCATAGACTGGTTTTAAAGCTGGTTGTATAACACAAAGCAGAGAACCATTCGTCTGCTCGATGAATAAATGTAAATGTACATGAAACCAGGCCTTGGCAGATGGTCTTCATCCTTAAGGCCTTATCTTTATCTCTGTGTGCCTCTTAATATTCCATAAGGTAAACCTCTTGTTACAGTTTCATGTGAGCCTTTGGAGAAACTTGAATATGTCGGTAACTATTTTTAGTGAAAACCAAAAATAGGGAAAAACATGAGATACTGAAATATCTAAGACAGCTTATCGGTTTCTTATCCAAACATCACACTGTGATTACAACAGACCTCAACATGGGAAAAGCCTCAACCATTCTGAAAATAAGTGGCATTGTATTCTGAAGTAATTCTAACATAATTGGCGCCTGAGTCAATGTTTTTAAATGCCATCGGAAATGGTCTTTTGATTAGGGTCAGCTTAAAAAAAAATTAGATTAATGAAACAATTTTGTCTCATTTTAAACACCAATTTGACCTTTTTTTAAACAAATAAAATCGACCATTCTGGTTTTAACAGAGGTTGAGAGAGAACTGCTGAATTACAATCCATTTGAAATTAGGTTTTCGGCTTAATGATGCGCATTCAGTTTCCTAAGTCATTGCATTTAGTCGTTTCTGAGAGTCTACAGTCATGAGTCAGTTAATATTCAGTTGAATCACTGTGACCTTATAAAATATTTGCCACTTCTACTGATATAATCATACATGCTGTATATCCAGCAGCCTGTATAGGGTCATTAAAGTGGGAATAGGCAGTCATGGAAACCCATTAGGCTAGGCGCTTCATTAAACCTCATTTATTAGAACAAAGCCCACAGGGTGTTTATGATCAGCTGGGAATCCTCTTAGGAAGCTGTCCAATCCATCTAAAATCAATTCCAGTTTACAAGGTAAATCATTACAGTTTGTTTGTTTGTATTAAAGGGAGGAAGGGTAATGTTAATGAAGATTGGTCTATTATCGGTCCTTACATGAGTTCTTTAGAAACCCTTCAGAACGACCAGGATTTCCGTAAGTGCTTACAAACTGTGGTCTGATCTTCCTATAAAAGTAATGTGGGGAGCACCCCAATCTGGTCATCTGAAAAACACAGCACCCACCCCAAGGAGCACTGAGGATCAGGAACCTGCCTTTGGTAAACCTGGACATAACTGAGCCAGTGAGGTCTGTTGGGTTAGGAAGTTGCGTTTTGATTACTGACTTCATATAATTCCAGGTCCACCTTTGTGAGATTTTGGATACTTTCTCCATAAGAGTACAAGTTTGTTTTGTTAAGTCTCAGCGCTTTTCAGGGTAGGGGTCAGGTCTACAGTTATCACGTGACTAGACTGGACCACACGACACCCAGGTCAGAAAAATGAACAAACATGTTTTTTTTTTACATTATATAATGCATTTATTATCCATGACCAATCCAAAAAAAACAGTTGACCTGAGAACAAGCGTTCTACTGTCAGAGCCGCTGTTACCTATCTCTTCTCTAGTGAGCCCCATCTGGAAAGATATTCTCCCCCCTCCATTTAAAAAGAGCTTGTTTGTTTATGCCATTACATCAGTATCAATAGCTGTTCACAAATGGAGCAAGGTTAATATCAGTACTAGTCAGTTAAGGTTAAGGTCAATACAAGTCTGACAAATTAAAACTGGGCCAATTTAGAGCGACCAGTTAACCTAACACATCTTTGGAATGCAAACCCATGGAGAGAGGGACATGCAAACTCCATGATCAGGATCAAACCAGGGATCTCTGAAGCTGTGAGGTGATTCTAGGATCAGAGTTTTAGGGATGCTGAACACCCAATGAGACACGCCCCTACCCAGTATTTTTCTTTTTAACAAAAAAAACCCTGTACATTTTAAGGTAATGTTGGACTGTCATTCCACACTTGTGAAGGAAGAACATCTGACTTTTTGGGTGACTGGACACTGTGACTGGAAAGACACAAGCAAATCTGAGAAAACTTCTTTTAATGCTGAGCCTGTGAGCCACAAAGCCATCACTTGGATGAAACCATTTGCAAGGCAAAGGGGACCGCTATATTTTCGATGCCATGGTTTTATGTTTAAACCATGTAGTTTTACATTTTTCAGCTTATTAGAGATAAACTTCCATTAAAGAAAACAACTTCAATAAAAATTTAAAATATTGAGATTTCTTACTTAAAAAAGGGGCTAGACACGCTTATGGTCCATACTAACCACTTGCGCCACTGCTGCACTAAATGGCTTAGCAACCTTAAGCATTTGATAACAATGGAAAAATGAGGTATTCCATTAAAGGTGGTTCCACTAAGTTCAGAGAATATGGACTCATTGGGTGTATGATCTTTTGCTGACTGCGCATGGATGATAAATGCTTTATGTTTTATAAGTATTGAGGTAAGGTAGGTTGGAGGAGTTGTTATATGTAAAGCAGAAGAAAAAAAAAAGGCAAACAGCATCAAAAACAACAAAAAAAAACGACTGACTTCCTCTTTCCAGCCATTGTATTCCAATATAAGGGACACAAGAAGGTTCATGCTCTTCCTGTCAGCTCTACTCAAATTAGATATGGAGTTTAGGAAGAGCAATGAAAACAAAAAGCATTTTTTTACTACACTACATAATGGGACATATACTTTTGACTTCAGTATAATTAAAAGCAAGTACATTTGTACTTTAACTCAAGTTGTATTTTTACCAGCTATACTTCATCCACCACTGACGAAATCAACAACAGAATGATTTCAAATCAAGGAAAGGTGTATTTTTATTGATCAAACATTTCAAAAAGAAATTCTATGGCATGACCTGACGGGTTCACAGCCCAGAACGGTAAATCAATATACCAATGAGGAGAAAAAAAATGCAAAACGGTTTGCCTAGCATTAGTACGTCTTGGAAAACAAAAAATCAGACCACATTTTATCCAGGTATTTCCAAAAGCTTGCAAGCTTCTTCCTGAGACTGCAGATCGCTCTACAATGTAGGCCTAATACTAAAGAAAATATGGAAAATGCAAACCATACTTTTATAGACTCATATAGGGATGTAAAACAATCAGTTGAGCTATAGGCCTACTAATTTTTCATGGACGTTAAACCTCTAATTTTGAATCATCAAAAAATCTGATCTTCAAAAAGTGTCCTCCTCAAAGTTTGGAGGGGGGGGTAAGCATTCCCGTTGACAGCATCCTGGTGATGTCGTTTTCAACAGTGTAATGTTAATGTAACTCGGCTGTCATGGACAGAAATATTATTAAATGGTATTTGTATGTGATGACGGCTGTGTAATGTGGAGGCAGGAACGCGGAGTTACTTTTTGCACGCGCAGGTGCGTGCCTGGGATGGCGATGGCGTCACCAATATGCAAATTAGCGCATTACGCCATCTAGCCCAAAGTTGATATGAAACCTGCGCCACCGTCTGAATCTCTGCATCACAAGGGTAGATAAGTCATGCAGCAAGTCCACAAGAATTGTTAAAGCAGAATAAAGTTAATGTTTTGCATGCATAAGCATGCCCTGGACGAGACGCCAGTCAATCGCAATGTGTGTGTTGGAGTGTGTTTTGCTGTTACGCATGGATCAGGTACAGCAGTTCTGCTGGAGTTTTTAAACCACCATGTTCACTATGCTCTCTATTAGACATTTACCGTGTTGCTCCTCCTTTTGGATGTACAGTCAGATAGCAGGTCATCTCTTGTTGCACAGTTTGGGTTAGACTTCCTCTAATCCTTCATCAGTGCTCACAGGATGCTGGTGGCTGGACATTTTTGGACTATTTTGAGTCTAGCAGTGAGAACAGACTGACTACGGTCTGTAATTGTAGAACTACAAAGTGCTTCTATATGGTAAGAGGAACTGATAAAATGGACAAGGAGGGTAGAAACAAGGAGGTGTACCTAGGATCGATCGATCTCTCCCTCTCGCTATGTGTGTGTGTGTGTGTGTGTGTGTGTGTGTGTGTGTGTGTGTGTGTGTGTGTGTGTGTGTGTCTACATTGCGCTCAGGTTTGCCGGTAGCTGCAAGCTTCATGCCGAATGCGCGGAACTTTTCTCTCATATATCAATGGCAGTTTGCCGCAACTTAAGTTTCTTATTAGTTATTTAGTTTTATTTTCTATTATCTTTGCCTCTGAATGAGGATATTGGACTGTAAGTGGACTAACCGAATTGTCTTTTCTGTCAGGACGCGATGCGCTTTGCGTTTCTACCGCGACACCATCCAACCCACATGGTGCATCTGGAGCTCCGGCACGACCATCACCTCCGGTACTTATTAAATACGAGTCTTCAGTCCTGAAGCATTTTGCGCTCAGCTGGAACAGGACCTGTGCTTGTTTTCCTGCTAAATCATATTCCCAGAGGTCGGATTTTACCCTACTAGGATGCAGTACCAGCTGAACTGAGGTAGACAGCATGAATTTTTCAAGCATGTACGCCAAATTTGGACACCTTTTCTTCCCTGACTTTTCTTTACTGCGTAATGGGAGCATTATCCAAGATCCATTGCCCTTCGATGCTGACATTCTCTTCGCAGGACACGAACCTACCACGATCGTGCTGATGGTCATGTATTTGCTGTCGTTTCTGACTGGATTTGTGGGCAACGTCATGGCGCTCTTGGTCCTGACCCGACGAGGGAACCGACTGTCTGGGGTGTCAGCTACTAGAAAGCTGCTGATCAACTTAGCTGTGTGTGACATGATGGTAGTATGCGTGTGCATGCCTGTGACCCTGGGTCACCAGGTCTACAACGCATGGGTGTTCGGGGACCTGCTGTGTCGCACAGTGCCGTTCGTTCAGGCCGTGTCCGTGTCTGCGAGCGTCTTGAGCCTGGCCGTGATAAGCTTGATAAGGTATTACAGCGTGCACAGCCCTCTGCGCGCTCGGTCCTTCTTTACAGGCAGGAAAATCCAGGCTATGATAATCGTTGTGTGGATGGTGTCGTCCGGCTTGTGCTTGCCGTTGGTCTTCATGAATGAAACCAAGACTCTGTCCTTGACGCTGGACGATTCGCACACGATCACCGTGTGCGTCGAGGCCTGGTCCAAGGCGCGGCTGCGCCAAGGCTACAAACTTTTTTGCTTTTTCTGTTCCTCTATGGTTTTCCCAGTGGTGTTCAACCTCACCATATGTTTTCTCACCAGATGGAAACTGTGGAATGAGAAGTTCAGCCAAGTTGCTATATACTGGTCAAAAAACCGCTCCATGTCCAAGACTAAAGATACGCAAGAAAATCGCCAAGATGGTGCTCGCCCTGGTGGGTGCTTTTCACTCTCTCATGGCTTCGCTCTATGTGCTGGACATCTGGATTGACTTTAACATGCCCGGCTCACTAGACAGAGAAGTTCTGGGCCATGTTGAGCATGGTGGGTTTTGCAGACCAGACCATTCGCACAAGTGGCTGGGACTCACCAACTCTGCACTCAATCCACTCTGCTTACTGCTTTGTGGGAGACCTGAACAGGTCCGCCAAAAAGTTTAGGGAAAAGTTACCGGGTCAAAATGACCTCCGTCTTCAGCGTATCTCAGAGGGCTCAGACTTCAGAGAACAGTTCTGTCAAATTTAGAGCCTTGCACATCGTAAGGAAAATCCATGATGCAATGTTTGAAGGGACAGATTGATCCGAAACAAAAGCTTCTCTGCTATAACTGTGTATGATACTGTATTTGGTTGATGGGCACTTGATGCTGCATTGTAGTTTTTAATTTATTTGATATCAACTGATATCAAACCAATCTACAGATATGTGTTGCTTAACATCTACGATACGTTATGTGATCTGGTTGTTGCCCAAACACCATATTATATACTGTACTTAGCAATGCCCTATGGGATACTGTAATGTACTGGTACTGACTAAATAGCCAAGATACTGCACTGTTTCCCAAATTCTTTTACTATAAGATAGGTAAAAATAATTTCACTCTGAAGCTAAATATTTATGGAAATGGAAACTGTCTTTACATGACAGTGCAACATATATCCTGTTGTATTTACAACACAAGCATGTATTTCAGAATAGAGTGGGGAACTGACTGAGGAGCTATGAGAAATGTTTAACTATAAATTGTTTAGCTGGTGTGCTGCATTGAAAAGACAAAGTTCTTCTTACTCATCTTGTTTCTCCATTAGTGTGTCAGCTTTATGCTCCAAATAGAAACTAATTCTCAATTAGCAACTAAGTCTCAAACAGAAACTAACCCGCAACTGTCCCACGGTCCATGTTCGCTCATCATCATCGTCTCGGCGCAACGCCAATTCAGTTCCATTGAATCCAAGCATGCTCTGAACAGGACAAACGTCCATCACAGGGTTTGGTAGGAGCAGCAGTGCTGGCGCACAGCCAATCATGCCTGTATAAGGCTACCAACATGGCATAAGTGATTGCACAAGGAAAATCAGGTGTAGCTCCTGCTTGATTGGAGTGAAAGCCTACTGGCCTTTTTGGTGATTTATGTCACATTTTAACACCGCATTTCCAAGTCAGGATCATGGGAGCTCCACTGAAGAACACGTGATGCCAGTCCATGACTTGGCATGGTAGGGGTTGCTACCGCAGCGAATCCCCCTACTGCATGTCTGTTGGAAGGAACCATCAGGACACTCCGAGCACTCTGTCTGATTATTAAAATTGACCGACAGACAACTGAACGGTGCTTCTGTTGTATGACACATTTTTTGGAGTTTCTAACATAAGCTCATTTTCACCTGCGTTTTGAATCAACATGTCATTTTTAGGCTGTAATGGCTACAAGGTGAATGTAAACGCGCCGTTCGGTGTCTGCATTATGTTCAACGAAATAGACGTTGATGTTACCATAGTCGCATATAATAAGGATACTTTGCACATGGAGTTATAAGCAATAATATTAATTGAGACAACATTACAACATTTAGTACGGTACTGTCCTGTACAACACAGTAATTCTTGTCATTGCATCTTTTATAAAACTTGAAACAAATACAAAAAAATGAAAACGAAAAAGTGGAACGATACCATGTTTCTTTTCGCCTTCCACGACTGTGATTTCTGTCAGCAGGGGTCACAAGGGTTCATTCGCACAAGCTTTCTGTCATTCAGACATGAATTAGATGTATATATGGCGTATTTTTATTTCCTACTACAATTCTCAAGACCTCAGCCGCTAAAGTGAACGGACGTTAAGCAGTGCGTACCTGTAATATTGAAGCACACTGCTGTAAACAGTGGATGCAGATGCAGTGTCAATTCCTAATTTGTTTTTGAAAAACAGAGTCACAGAGTTCTTACTGCATGAATAAATCCCGTAATACATTTTGATATTGCCCCAGGGATGATCGCCACTTTAGAACTGCATTGCCACTGACTTCGTATACAGCTTGGCTATCCCTAATCGTTTATACTTCCTCCACTAAAACAACTATGGGTCTTTTCAGGTCGGATTGTTTTTGACCGACCGAGTCAATTATACTGACTGATCATCACAGAGCATGCATATTGAAGACTGAAGGTAAAAACTCTCCTCCAAAAAACGCTGGAACTCAAAGTCATTGAAAGTCAAGCATCATTACAGATATTACCCTGTGTCTGGTGACATTTCTGAGTCACAGACCTTGGGCTGTCATCATCTGAAAAGGATTTGAAACCAAATAATAAATTTGACTATTTCAATTAATTGTTAATTATTTTTTTGTTTTTTTCGACTAAATCCCTGTACACGAACGTTCATTTCCATTTTCACAATGTAATGTTAATAACCTAGCAACCCAATATATGTAGAATATACGAACCTATAGATTCACATAACTGCCAGTGAAAAAACATCTGCACAAAGCTGTTGTGTGTGTGCCTTTCATGTGTTATGGCTTATGGTGAAATGCATGCAAACTAGAAATAAAAAAGAAGGTCTGCACTAAATTCTTGTGCCTTTCTTGTTCTTGTTATTGCTAGTCTGGATTAAATATGGGTAGCAAACAAATCTGGCAACCCACTGAAAGAGAGTCATTCAGAACATCTGGCAAAGTAAACGTATAAACCTACATAATTAAAACAACTATCAGCATGTGTGCAATGTGTCTTCTTGCTCATATTTAATGTAGCAGAGTGTTTTTGCAGTTGTGTACAAACCTGGAAACACAAGGGAAATAAAATGGACATAAGACCTATGTAAAAAACACTTAAACCATCTGCATGAAAAGTATGTGATGTTAATGCACTTTATATGTTTACACTAGTTTAAAGATACTACGGTGTTGTCCAAATCTGGCAACCCAATTTTTTGTTTGCTTTTTTTAAACCTGTAGGGCCCACATATCTATATTATTAAAAACAGTACTACAAGATGTCTATATTAAAATGTTCAGTGTTATTCTTTAGTCTATACATGGGACATGTACTATGTACAGATCTAGCTACCCAAAAGAAACAAATCTACATTACATCGTCTAGCTGAATTCTTTGTTCAGAGCGATTTACAGCTGATGCACATTTACAAAGTACAATCCAAGCAATTGATGTTTTTTCCTCAAGAGCCCACCAGCCTGACAGTGCTGGTACAAAGCTCAACCTTCTAGTGAATAGTCCAGTAGCTCTACTGCTGTGCCACGGCGTATAAAACGTACAAATCTCAGACTGTCTGCATTAAAATATTTTTAAAAAACCTTTTCATCTATGGTGCTCGGTTAGTGCGGCAGCTACATGCTGGTGGTCCCTTTTGGCTAGGTCAAGCATCAGACGGGCACGACTGACAGGCAGGATCATCCACTAGTGCTGGAAGAGTGAGAATAAAACAGGGAAAAAAAGTACTGTGCAAAAGTCTTAGGCCACCATTAGAGTCAATATACCTTGGTTTTAGCGATGGTATAATGACCATAGAAAATTAATTCTCAGTCTTGTTTATTAGAAGACAACCAGAACATGTGTATGCAGTATAGACAAACAGCTTCTCTAGGCTAAAGTGGCAAGTACTCAGTGTGACCTTTACTTCCACTTGAGCAATAGCAGCATCTGGCAGCTTCATCGGTATGCCAAGCTGACCCAGTCTTGATCTTTTTGTAAGGCAGCCAAGAAAACACTTTTTTCAGAAAGGGAAGAGGGTAAAAAGGCTAAAGCTCACAAATATTGAAATGAAGATAAGTGGAAACGAGTATTATGGACTGATAAATCCAAGTTTGAAATTGTTGGATCCAATAGTCGACAATATATGGTCACTATACCCCTGCTAAAACAACAAGCCTAATAGACTTTTGCACAGTACTGTACATATAAGTTTATTTTATTGTGTTCAAAAAGGATTTTCTTTACTACACAACTCTGATCACTATGAGCTAGTCAATGTTCAGTTGTGATAGTTACTGTGCGAAAAATTTATCGGAATAAAAGGAATAAACTGGTCAGCAAAGCTGAGACCAGCTGGCAGGAGACGGAGCGGAGAAGTCG
Source organism: Ancistrus triradiatus (assembly GCA_025084515.1). Lineage (NCBI taxonomy): Eukaryota > Metazoa > Chordata > Actinopteri > Siluriformes > Loricariidae > Ancistrus > Ancistrus triradiatus. Next base: position 10,653 of record JAJAGP010003583.1, read on the forward strand.
GGGATTAATGGCGCCGCCAAGGATGCGTCAGTCGTGATGTGTGGTTTAATGCTGGTGCCCACCAATTCCTCACTGACAGAAAGGTGAAGCCTTCCAAACAAATAAATCTCCCTGAATCTCGCACATTGCAGAACGCTTCATCTTCCATCTCCCTCTCCATCAGCGTTAAACCTGCCACTCTGCACATACGCCACTGCACTTGTGACAGAAAAGTGCAGCCTTGAGAGCAAATACGTCGCTTTGATTCACACATTTGGAATCCATCATTGCCATTTCTTGATGCTCTCCACCTCATTTAAAGCTGTGATTCATAAAGAGTGTAGGACTGCTATCTCTGTAAAATGATAGATAATAAGAAAATCTAAGCCGCTATAACGAGAATGGGTTTTAAAATCTTAAAAGGTAAAAGCAAAGTGGTCCTCATGTAATCAGCATTATTATTCTGAAAACGTAATAGCTCACAGCGATATCTTGGTTCAAATAAAAAGCTACTGGAAAGATTGGAGAGTGAAAATCAAGCGGAATCTTTGAGTGGGAAACCGTGACCTTCAGGAAAAGTGGAGTGAAACAAACAGACTGAACTACTATGAGGCTAGACATTGGAGAGTGAGAATATTTTTAAAAAGCAGAGCATCCTGTTTTCACTCCTGCTTAGATTGGCGGGGGCTGGGCAGTCTGGCAGAGCGACACCCTGGACGGGTCACCTGTCCATCACAGGGTTCCGTAACCACGCTATCCAACATTCATGCAAGCCCAGTCTGGGTTTTGAACCCAGGTCATCAGGAACTGCAGCTCCCAGCAGTTGGCTCTTATTTACTCAGTAAGTTTGTAACTTACTTCGCTCTCCAAGCTACAGAAGCTTGGAGATGCTTTTTCATTTAAAACAGAAAAGTTCTATTTTGGACTCTTTTGTCCATAAAATCTTTCCAATAGCCTTCTTGTTGGTCCATGTGATCTTCTACACCATGGTTGATCTGTTTTTTCTTGATGGTAGACTCATGAACATTAACAATAAGTTAAAATATTAGTATTGTTTCGTAAAAAAAATATATATACTTGCTTTCTTTGTATTATTATTTGTATTATGTATCAAGGTCTGAAAACACTGCATCTTCTTTGTTATTTTGTCCCACTGTCATTGCAGCAAAATAAATATTTTTGTGGAATTTGTTAGTAATGTATAGAATTGGAAAAAAATATCTATTTCACTTAAACACATACAGTGCCAACAAACAGTACAACCAGAGAAAAGGCTTATTTTGCAGTGGCCTCAATTTTCCAGAGCTCTACACGGTCTCATTTTACAAGAACATATATATTGTCCAAATGACAAAATGTAGTGTTTTTCATGTTACTGTTTTTACTGCTGGATTGGAGATGAATCATGCGGTGTGATTAGCCACACATCCCCGAAGGCATCATTTGCTACTTTGTTGTCCCCAGTATATAACACTAATAAATATGACTGGGGACTGGTATGAGAGGTCCATATTCACCACTGACGTATGTGAAATGTTATCCATATAGAAGCAGCATGACGTCAAAGGGTTTAGCACATTGTGAAAACAACCAATGAGCCTCAAGCACAGAGTGATAATTACTGTACATCCCGGTAGTTATATTTAGATATAAATCATTAATCATCACCAGTTACTAACTAATTATAAGTTGGTGACAGGTAAGATACGTGATGATTTGGACCAGACTGTTATAAAGAGAAAGCACTGCATCTGCAACCAAAACATACATGGTGCTTGAACGTTTGTGAATCTTTTCAAATTTTCTGCATAAACTCAAAACACCACTGGATTTCACACAAGTCCTGAAAGAAGATAGAGAAAACCCAAATGGAACAAATCCTTTAGGATTTTGCTGGTATAATTCAGAATTCCTTGTTCCATCATTTACATTTACAGCATTTAGCAGACGCCCTTATCCAAAGCGACTTACAATTGGTACAGTCTTACAATCCAAACAATGGTGGGTTAAAGGTCTTGCTCAAGGACCCAACAGTGGCAGCTTGGCAGAGGTGGGATTTGAACCCTGGACCTTCTGGTCCATAGTCCAGTACCTTACCCGCTAGGCTACCACAGTCCATCAATGAGGACACGCCTGATCCAGATGCAAGAAGACAGTCATAAACCATGATACTACCACCACCATGTATCTGAGATAATATATGTCATAGCTAACCTACAAAAAGTATATTAAACCACTGAAACAAAGACATTCACTAAACTAGCAAAGCTATTAGTTATATTAACATAGACAAAATAAAAAAACAACAACAAAATAATTACATAAAAAAGGAAATCATGGCACACCTGTACCAGAGAGGTGTCAATGAAAAGTTGTGATGCAAATAAGATATGATGAAAATACTACTGTTGAGCTATTAAAACCTTATAAATGGATATCCATTTATCTATTACTAACGTTTTAATGTATACTAATTAGGATAAAAGTGGAGCAAGCAAAAAATGTTATAAACCTCAGTTAACCTATACAGAAAATATACAGGAGCGTTCAAAAATCTGAGTAGAAACTTTTGTTTGCATACAAACTGGATTAAAATCAGCAACATGATATATAAATGTCTTGTATTAAGTCTGACATTAATGTCTTACATATTTGGTACCGACTGTAAATCCTGACTTCGTAAATGCAATAAAAGCCATAGCTTCTCCTTTCTCAGAGCAGTTTGAACACAAATCTATAATTGGTAATGCCATGCATTTGCAAAGATGGAAAAAGGGGTCCATTAACATTATTTTAAAACCCATTTCAACATGACGTATTTAAACATTAATCAAATGGACGCTCTTGGCCGCACAGATTTTATACAATTATTTCTTTGTGCTTCATCTTAATGATCAAGAAGCACTTGCCGTGATCACTTGCACACATTCAGCCATTTATTTGATCCTTTACTCATGATTAATTCCCTGTGTGCTAGCGTCGGGGAAAACACTGTGTTTAGAACATAATTGTTCTTCATACTCACATGGCCCTTCCCCTGAGATCCGCTTGCTTTTCATTTATAGCCAGGAATGATTCAGCCTCTCTGAATGACTCTACCTTTTCCTGAATCATCAAAGCTGATGATAACATCTCATGTGCTGCCTTCACAGAGCGTACAGTACAAAGTGTTAGTGTGTTAGTGAACCCAATATCCAAGGTCCTACTAAGCAATCCTACCAGCAGTACAGAGAATAAAGTAGTAGTAGTAGGAGCTTAAAGAAGTAGAAGCTTGTCAGGCACGGTCAAAATTTGCCTTTTTTTAGACTTTCACAATAAAATGCTGTTACAGGCAAAACAAGAGTTGTCTCTGGAATAAAGATCACGTTATTTTATTTTAAAGTCAATTAAATCATTTAGCAGACACCCTTATAGACTTAACAATAGCTAACTACATTTTCTCTTTTCCCTCCAAGCTCGTGTTCCATTTCCATTTACCATTTCCAGCCCACACACTAAGATGTTCCTCCGTCATCAGCCCTAATCTCTTTCTGCCTCATCCGGTTGACTGAGAATGCCATGCCACCAACACTTTCCCACCGAGAACACAAGATCCTAAAGTCACTGTGTACTGGAATAAATGCCTATATGCACATTATTACATTACCGTATTTTCCGGGCTATAAAGCGCACCGGGTTATAAGGCGCAATATCAACGATCGGCTGCTAACGGATCTCTTTTCATACATAAAGCGCACCGGGTTATAAGGCGCATTAAATGAAACAAAACTCTTAAGTTCCCTCGGAAGCTCAGTTTGGTCTTTACCTGGCACAGGGGGTCTTCCTGCTTCCTCCACTTCCGTACCATTGATTCGTTAATGTTGAATTCTCTCACAGCTGCTCTATGTCCATGTTGTTCTGCGTGACCGATAGCGTTGAGTTTGAAATCCGCTTCGAAAATGAATGAATGAATGCACGTACCCTAATGCTGAAGCACATACCGTATTACTCCGCTATGCTGCGCACTACGGTTACCGTAAGCTTCGTAACTTACCAAGGCGTGCTAAAACATTTTGACCAGTATTTATGAGCGCCGTGTTACCATCTACAATCGGTTCTAGGTCAGAAGGCTCAACCAGAATTAATTCATACATAGACGCACCGCATTTTAAGGCGCACTGTCGATTCTTGAGAAAATTAAAGGATTTTAAGTGCGCCTTGTGGTCCGGAAAATACGGTATTCTATTCAGTATTTCTCTTGACCATTGTCTTATAAGCTGTAGCTTTTATATTCTCTATTTTACTATAGTCTTCATAAAATTTCATTTTCTCTAAAATGTTAGTCTACCCGGTTATTTTATTTTCATGATTACATTTTTCAATATGTTATCTGTTAATATTTATTACGTTTCTGTTTATGACTATTAAAAATGAACTTATTAATTAGATAACCTAGTTAATTCTTACATATTCCATCTAAGCCACCCAAGGAGTTTAGGTCCCTTTTTGAATTTTGGTCCTCCTACAGTTTCTTCCTTATAATGTTTAGGGAGTTTTCCCTTGCCTCTGTCGCCCTAGGCTTGCTCGGTCTGGGATGAGCCTCATAAATTAGAAGATCTACAATTGTAAAGCTGCTGTGAGACAAAACTCCATTGTAAAAAGTGCTACGGAAATAAATCTGTCTTTTCTTGTCTAGTCTTATCCACAGCGACTTTGTGATGCAGTCTTATAATCCAAGCAGTTGTGGCTGGGACCCACCTGGACCTCCGCCATAGGCCAGTAGCTTAATCACTATGCCACAACAGTCACACTTTTAGCTTTATGTGAACCAGAAGCATTGGTAGAGTTTGTCATGTTATAAGAGACTTGCCAAAATCCCCCACCTCAACACTATGACATGTTTCAACAAATGACGAATACTACATGTTGTAAGCTCTATGTGTGTGCGCCTCTCCCATTGTTTTTTAATCTATTTCAATTTCAGTATGCTTTGTTGGCCTGACTAATGGTGGTGCATGTGTACTGCCAAAGTAGTTTTGTATGCCTGCTTGTCTTCAGCAACAAATGGGGAAAGAGAGGCAACCTTGTTTTTTGCGTTTGTCCTATTTAATTCACATTTTTTCTGATTATGCAGTATGTCACTGCTGCTAGATAAGTACATTGCAATCTAATTCTAATTCAATAAATAGTACTGTTATATAATATTTTGTGTATTCCAGGATAAATATGTTCCACTAACAACCCACAAGCTGTGTTGGTTAGGAGATGCTCCGACCCTGTCGCCTGGCCGTAATGATTTGTCCCTTGATAAAGGGCTCAGGTCCTTACAGTTCAGAACTAGTGTGCTAAATATGCTGTTGTAACCAGATAATAAACGTCATTCCTTATTTAGTCTGTGTGAGGGATTCATGTTTTGACTGATCAGTGTGTTTGTGTGATGCACCTGGAAATAAGAGAACTTCACAGGCAGTCACACAACCATGTTTACAGTGGTGTGATAAAGTGTTTGCCCCCTTCCTGATTTCCTATTTCTTGCATGTTTGTCACACTTAAGTGTTTCGGAACATCAAACCAATTTAATTATTAGTCAAAGACAACACAAGTAAACACAAAATGCAGTTTTTAAATGAAGGTGTTTATTATTAAGGGAGAAAAAAATCCAAATCTACATGGCCCTGTATGAAAAAGTGATTGCCCCCTAAACCTAATAACTGGTTGGGCCACCCTTAGCAGCAACAACTGCAACTAAGCGTTTGTGATAACATGCAATGAGTCTTTTACAGCGTTGTGGAGGAATTTTGGAGGAAGATGTCGGCATGGGGTGTAGCTTTTGGTGTACTTCACTTTGTCAGGCAGATCCTATTTAAGTGATGTGCTGATTGAGAACAGTGTGGCAATAATCAGGCCTGGATGTGGCTAGAGACAGGTGTGATAAACCATAGTTATGTCTTAAAGGGGGGCAATCACTTTTTCACACAGGGCCATGTAGGTTTGGATTTTTTTTCTCTCAATAATTAACACCTTCATTTAAAAACTGCATTGTGTGTTTACTTGCGTTTTCTTTGACTAATATTTAAATTGGTTTGATGTTTCGATTCACTTAAGCCTGACAAACATGCAAAAATTTAGGAAATCAGGAAGGGGGCAAACACTTTTTCACACCACTGTAGATCATAATGAGTTCTAAATACCATCATGGTAAAATAACCATAATATCAAATTCCATAGCACCCCTTCATTTTCTGAACGAGAAAACTAAATGTAAAAACTGTAAAGCCTGTTCCAGTCGATGAGTATTTGGTGTTTAGCTCCCTTGCCCACAGTCCCATATCCTCAGCAGTAGTAACGGAAATCTCGTCTAGAGAGCCTCTAATCCTTCCTTACTTTTCTCAGCATCATTTTGAAATTTCTGAAAGAAAAACCCCAACATCTGAAGATGCCAAATATGACATAAACCCGGCTCAAATCACTGCCAGTGGACACAGAAGTCCAAGGAATTAGACCAGGCCTTAGTGCACAGTGTTACTACACACATTTTCCCCCTCGTTACAGACTAACTTAGCACAGGATTTGTGAAGGACTTGCGTCTATTGACAGATGTTGGCATGGAACAGAGGCACGTCAAGTGTCAATTATGAGCAGTTCAGTCTTAAATATAGCATATGCCTCCTCATTTTAATGCGTACAATTTAGAACACTATGGAAAATACATGAATATTGGGTAAACACCACCAATCCCAGCTTAAACTCACAGAGATTTCTTCTTGATGCGTCATCTCATACACTTGATGACATGTCTGGCTTCACCCACAAGTTCAGCATAACTGCCTGAATCGGATTGGGAAAAACAAGGAAAAATTATGGTGTCTGACACTGAAAACTGGACGGCCACCCTTCAGCTTCGCAGCACGACAGAGTCAAAACAAGTGGACTGCTGACCCCAAGATCACATGGTGAAAATATGAAGAAGATTGGTGTAGGCCTGACATTTGACCCCAAAGGTCCTCATTTTAAGAAATTTTGTTTTTGGGTGAAAAAACCTTTTCAGATTTCTTCTATATTCATTCCACACCAACTTACACTCACATAGCAGAATCTTTTCACAAAATTAAAACAAAACATTAGGTCCAGGGTTTCCCAAATCTTTGCATGACTGGATTTGTAAGTTGTAATTCTTATAATATGAGCGAGAAAGATATATTTTCAAATGTGCGAGATGAGATTGTGGAAGGTTGTCGGTTCTGGTTCATGTTGAATTGTGGTGGCGTTGTGGTTAAGGTACTGGACTATGGACCGGAAGATCTAGAGTTAAAAAAAACTTATGCGCCGTGGCACACAAGTGTGTCGTGACAAATCATCAGGTGTGCCTTGGAAGATTATCCAATTTCACCCGAATGGTGCTCTAAGCGAGCGGTGTGGAGTGACGGGCAGAACACTTAGATTCTCTTCCACTTCAGGGCAGTAAGATATCAGCTTCATGTTCAACTAAACAGGCCCAGGTTTCACACTGAGTAAGTAAATTGAGTAAACTGAGACTATATACTTTTTGTGACATTTTTGTTTGGTGGTGTGCGTTGTGATTTTTTCTAACGTGAAATATGTGCCATGGCTCAAAAAGGTTGGGAAACACTGCCTTAATCCACAATTGCTTGGACTGCAAGATAGTATCAGTCACAAGTCACTCAGGATAAAGATGAATAAGCGCAACGGTCCAATAATGGCAAAGATTATATCACGGTGATTTTCACCAGTTTGTAACCAGTTGTTATTAATGCCAGTAGAACTCTTCCCAAGAAAGTTTATTTTTTGTTACAGCAGTGCATGTCTAAGTATGAGATACAACACTGTACAAAAGTCTTTGGTGACCATTAGGTTGTTGTTTTAGCAATGGTATATTGACCGTATATAATTATTTCTCAGTTATTTAATTAGAATACAACCAGAATACAACTACTAAATATAAAAAAGGCAAGTACAGTGGTGCTTGAAATTTGTGAACCTTTAGAATTTTCTATATTTCTGCATAAATATGACCTAAAACATCATCAGATTTTCACACAGGTCCTAAAAGTATATAAAGAGAACCCAGTCAAACAAATGAGACAAAAATATTATACTTGGTCATTTATTTATTGAAGAAAATGATCCAATATTACATATCAGTGGGTGGCCAAAGTATGTGAACCTTTGTTTTCAGTATCTGGTGTGACCCCCCTGTGCAGCAATAACTGTAACTGAACGTTTCCGGTAACTGTTGATCAGTCCTGCACACTGACTTGGAGGAATTTTAGCTCATTCCTCTGTACAGAACAGCTTCAACTCTGTGATATTGGTGGGTTCTTTGGTAGAACGGGTCGTTGTCTTGCTGCATGACCCACCTTGTCTTGAGATTCAGTTCATGGACAGATGTCCTGACATTTTTCTTTAGAATTCTCTGATATAATTCAGAATTCATTGTTCCATCAATGATGGCAAGCTGTCCTGGCCCAGATGCAGCAAAACAGGCCCAAACCATGATACTACCACCACCATGTTTCACAAATGGGATAAGGTTCTTATGCTGGAACACAGTGTTTTCCTTTCTCCAAACATAACGCTTTTCTTTTAAACCAAAAAGTTCTATTTTGGTCTCATCCATCCACAAAACATTCTTCCAATAGCCTTCTGGCTTGTCCACGTGATCTTTAGCAAACTGCAGACAAACAGCAATGTTCTTTTTGGACAGCAGTGGCTTTCTCCTTGCAACTCTGCCATGCACACCATTGTTGTTCAGTGTTCTTCTGATGGTGGACTCATGAACATTAACATTAGCCAATGTGAGAGAGACCTTCAGTTGCTTAGAAGTTACCCTGGGGTCCTTTGTGACCTCGCCAACTATTACACGCCTTGCTCTTGGAGTGATCTTTGTTGGTCGACCCACTCCTGGGGAGGGTAACAATGGTCTTGAATTTCCTCCATTTATACACAATCTGTTTGACTGTGGATTGGTGGAGTCTTTGTAACCTTTTCCAGCCTGATGAGCATCAACAACTCTTTTTCTGAGGTGCTCAGAAATCTCCTTTGTTCGTGGCATTATACACTTCCGCAAACATGTGTTGTGAAGAGCAGACTTTGATAGATCCCTGTTCTTTAAATAAAACAGGGTGCCCACTCACACCTGATTATCATCCCATTGATTGAAAACACCTGACACTAATTTCAACTTCAAAATTAACTGCTATTTCAAGAGGTTCACATACTTTTGCCACTCAATAATATGTATTATTGGATCATTTTCCTCAATAAATAAATGACCAAGTATAATATTTTTGTCTCATTTGTTTAACTGGGTTCTCTTTATCTACTTTCAGGACTTCTGTGAAAATCTGATGATGTTCTAGGTCATATTTAAGCAGAAATATATAAAATTCTAAAGGGTTCACAAACTTTCAAGCACCACTGTACCTAAACATTGTTGCAAATCAGGTGGGCATTTTGTTTTATTTTTCCATACTATCCCAGATAAACACAAGGGGTATTTTCAAATGTTGTACATTTATATAATACAAAGGCCTGGCATGTGTCAGTGGTACAATTATTGCTAAGTAGTGAACAGAGCACAAGAACAGGTCAAGGGTTTTCATTTTGTTATCCTCGGAACCATTCATGCTTTTTGTGTTAATGAGTACATAGAACACCGTGACCTTATTCATTCTGAGGAAACATGAGAGGCCTAAACCCTCTGTAATGTAAAAACTGATGTTCTTTATAGGATGATAAGTTTGCAGGGTGATGGGATTCAGCGGCTAATGAAAATATAAGTGGCTATTTTTTTACTGCAGTGGAAAATACCTATTAAGACTTGCTTGTTGTATAACCCTTAACACCTTCCATTCTCTGTTCGACCTAGTCCAGCGTTATTGTACTATCTTTAACGATGTAGCTACATGACACCAATGAGAAGAGAACCTAATAATGCCTATAGGGCTTTTCCCTACTTTTATACCACCTGACTAATTGTCATGTGAAGCATGCATGGAATATAGGACAAGGTATATTGCAAGACATTAACTGTCAGAACGGGCCAAAATAGGATACTTAAATACTGGATAATTTAAGTCTTCTCTACCCTCTAATGTACACTGGAGAACTGAGACCTATCTCAGTAAATCCTACACAAATGTTATAAAGCATTTCAGGCCTGCAACACATTACAACACTGTATCACTTTGTAAAGTTGCCATTCTTTGTCACAATGTGGGGGTCTTCGCTGTCGCATTTTTCTTTCCAAAATTCTCCGCACATTCACTATTGGGGACAGGTCAGGACTGCAGGCAGGCCAGTCCAGTAGTAGTACCCTCTTATTACATTTGCCATGCCTTTGTAATGTGTGAAGCATGTGGTTTTGTTTTGTATATGTTGCTCTAAGTTGCTCTAAGTTCTCAGTGTACTTTTCTGAATTAATGCTGCGTTACTAAGTGTAAATGACCTTTACCAAGGGCACTGATACAACCCCATGCCATAACAGAGCCTGGCATGTTCCTGATAACAGTCTGGATTGTCTTTTTGTCTTTGGTCCAGAGCACATGGAGTCCAGGTCTTCCAAAAAATTACTGATTGGTCTGACCATAATATACATTTTCACTGTGTGATGGTCCAGCCTAGATGCCCTCAAGCCCAGAGAAGTCGATGCTGCTTCTGGACATGATTAACTTAAGGGTTCTTTTGTGCACAGTAAAGATTTAAGTGGCATTTGTGAATGTAGCTCTGTATTGTAGTGGTTGAAAAGGGTTTAAAGTAATCCCTTGCCCATGTGCTTTTATCAGCTATCGAAGAATGTCGGTTCTTGATGCAGTGGCATCTGAGGGATCGGAGATCACGGGTCTTCAGGTTAGGCTTGAACCCTTGTTTCTGCACAGTCGCTGACAAACTGGAGATCCTCTGCCTATCTTTGCTCCCCACAGTCTCAGCCTTTTGAACCAAACCATGATTACAATCCCCTGTTGACATCACATCATTATTTAGTTTTTTACCTCATTAAAAGCCCTAAACTGCTCCAACCCAACTTTTTTTGGAATGTGTTGCAGGCCTGAAATGCAGGAATGGATGTTTATTAACAAATGAAATGAAGTTGACAAAGTTGTTCATGACAAATCATGAAATATCTTGGGTTCATGCTAAAAGTCAAAGTTAGAAGCATTATGTTAGATTTATTCCAAGTTTGCTACCAAGCAAAGAGCTCTCAGGTCCAGACCAAGCTATGGAAAAGGTCCACGAACCTCTAACTCTTTATTTGCCATACGAAGGGTTTTTATACAGTAGGACACTGACCTAACACATTGCATCTTTTTTTATTGCATTTTACTTTCTGTACCATTTTTTTCTGATATGGGGCTGTAGATCCCCTTATAGATAGTGTTACAAATACTGCATATTTCTAAGATTCTGAGATCTGGATTCTATCCATAAAATATATATTGTCCTTACAGGTTGTCCTGAGTGTGACACACGCTGTGTCATGCTCCTACAATGTTATACTAATGATAGTGTGTATTGTGTCTGGGCTTGGCTGTCGGATGAGGGAATTCACTTCCTCATAACGTGAGTCACGACTGTTACAGGAATCGTATCCTGTGTCTGAAAGAGCGTATTCCTACTCTAGAGACTGAACTAGGGCTCCAGAAAGAACGGTGTTAAATACCAAAAACTTTATTCATATAAATCAATACGTTTTAGTCTACTGTTGTTACCAGTAGCTATTACAACTAGTAAATGTCATCCAGTAGCTACTGAGCCGCTATTTCTGATCAAACAATAAGTAGATAAGTGTATAAACTCAAAATCTATATTTCTGCACTGTAGCTGTGTTGGTTTCATATGCAGCAAAGCTCCTGAGACCGCTACAGCTCGGAGCGTGTGTTTAGGGTGTAGGGTGTAGGGGGCTAACAGATTCTGGACGCACCCACGGTTCCCGTTACGTGACGCTATCGCTGACATGGGCGTGGTTTAGATATGAGCGTGCTTTCACTCGCTTTGTTCCGTTTAATCTGTGGGTGAACTATGAGCGGGTATAACCATGGGCTATAACACTATTGCAGCTCTGTTCCTCTGCTGTCTGTGTGACTTGGGTAAGTCATTTTTATGTATTTACAAATAAAGTTGGGCGATAAATATTCATTCATTAATTTACGTACAAACTTAATCCAATTATGGGTCGTGGGGAACCCGGGCCTTACCGGGGGCACGGGGCGCAAGACGTGAGGTAAAGCCTAGAGGTCTCACCTGGCGCGCACACACGCACCTGGGACTCTTGAGAGAGAACAGTTGACCTAACTCATGTCTCTGGGACATGGAAGGAAAACAGAATACAGCACCCTGGAGGAAACGGGGAAACTTGGACATTATACATAGGAGAAAGTGCGGTCATAATGTTTTGATCTTTATCGTATTGTGCCATATGTAGGCTAAGTGTGAGAATACATAAATGAGAATGACTACCAAGATCCTGAGATATTATAAAGTAACCCATTATTATGTAGTACAGGTGTCGCTTAACATCCATGACAAGTTCTGCGATCTGGACGTTATCCGAACACCATTTTATATACTGCATTTAATGCTTATGGGACACTTTAAAGTTTCACATACATTGATCTATTTAATATCAAAATGATTGCCACATAGAGTTTACATGCACGTAATAATCTGATCATGTTCGGATTTCTGCAGTTATCTGATTATTCAAGTGGTCATGTAAAAAGCATACTCCGATCGAGAAACTTGATAAACAAAGCTGGATTTTACTCCAGTAATCAGATTTCTCAGCGCATGTATACTTTTTAGCATTGTGCTACTACTTGTTACTTTCCAGGCTGCTTCATTAAGAGCGACTCTATACTGAGCCATGTCGAACGATATGAAGTAGTGAGACCATTGCTGCTGAGAAGCAGGAGCCGCAGGAGCATCTCCGAGAAGGTCGGTTACAACCGCGACAAACTTTAAGCATACTATTGATTAGTGCTGTCATAATGACCGGTACCAAAGTGACACTATGGCAGAAACACTTGTTATTGTCTGATTTTCCTTTTTGACAAGTGAATAATACAGTTTTGTAATGTGCTTTTATAATGTGGATGCTTTGTAGGAGTATAATGACAAGTGCATTACAAATGCACCAATGTTTTAAATATATATTCACCTCTGTTTTTAAAAACTGATTTAAAAAGCGTACATCCGGTCAAACTAAAGAATTGTTGGCACTCTTGACAAAAATGAGCTAAAAATCAGTGTAATAAAAGAATGCTCCGAGTACTACTTTGGACTTTTTTTGCAATACATAATTTATAGCCATTTTCTAATCTGTGCAGGCATCTTGCAGCTTATTTCAGTTTGATTTAAGTCATCTGGGGGCACCCTGACCCAGCCCACCCGGCTCGTAGGAACCCCCGGGGAATCCCCTGGCGAGGCAAACACCGACAGACATGCCATGCGACCACAAAGGTTGCGGGCTGTGGTGTGAACCCACTTAATCTCCGGTTTTGTAGTAACGTTCTTTAATTCTGGGTCATGACCTGGCCATTCTCTGGGGCTTCGTCCTGCCAGGGGTTTCCTCCTTCTTCTTTGCAAAGCGGCAACCAACCCTAGACAGTATATTTCATCACAGTACATTTTAAAAGTGTGAAAACATTCCTAATTACTAAATTAATTTTTTGTACTTTTTCCGAGAAATTATTTTTTGTGAATATTTAATTCTGAAAATATACATGTCCTATAGATAAATCTCACTGAAAGCTTTAATTTGTTATAGAGTGGTACCTCGGTATTCGTTGTTAATTCGTTCCAGAAGGTTTGTGGACCTACTTTTCGTTGGTTTTTAATCACTGATCTTCTTAGGACCCATGGTGACTTATTGGCACTAAGAATACTGTAATGTAGATGCAAAAATAAAGAAACACACGAGAAACACAGCAGAGATCTGCACTGAGTGAGAGACTGAAATCGTGATTCATTGTCAAATTCTCATCAAACTATATCAAAATGAGTTCCGACGTGGTCGATTGCCAAGTTATCATTGTATTTTTAAGTATTTTTCCCATAGTCACTTTTAGTTTCTTGTCTTTCCCCGTATGTTCTGTCATGCATAATATTACGAAACCAGAAATGTCTTCTTTACAGTCCATATTTAACTTCCCTAGGCATATTCTATGGAGCCGGACAAGCAAGAAAAGTATCCCGAGGAGCTTCTTTATCAGCTGTTCTTTGATGGAAATAATCATACGATTCATTTGGAGAAAAACAGGTAAAAATCCACTGCACAAATCCAATCATGCCTGAATGTGATGCCTGACCTGGCTTTGACAAATTGACTTGTCGAAGTGGAAACCTATAAAAGTTCCATACTGAGTGTTGCAGAGTTGTTCAGTACCACATGTTCTACTATCACTGTTTGTCTAAGGAAATTCCATTCCTGTATGCCTCATATTATGAACCTGTTATCAGTGAGTTGATTGAAATAACAAAGGTCAGAAGGGGTGGCTACATACTTGAGGCCATTGGGAATTAAGCTGACATAGGTAGGAGTAAATTGAGAAATCCTGTCAAAAATATATATGCAGGCAAACAGAATCTGCAAGCTAAATCAAGTTGATTTGCAAATCCAGGCACTAAAAGAATGGGCAAAAAATCTCAAGGTACCGAGTGTGTTTACCTGAACATAATAATCCGATAACTGCAGAAAATCAGATTTTTCAGTAATCCGATCAACGACTACTCATTCTTGAGTAATCCGATAATGGGAAACCTCCAGGTTTATTCTGATTAATGACGCGGGCAATAATTGGATTTCGACTTTGCAACCGGACAAAAATCTCACAGAAAGATATGACGGAAACTTCATGCTTTCATATTAAATAATTAAATAGTTCATTTCCTCCAGTATATTCTGTGTTTCAGAGTCTCCACAAAGTGTTTGATAGCCGTTTTTTGTGTCTTTAATTCCATGGAACATTTAATACCAGGGTTGCCATATCCCGCAAAAACCCCACAGATTAATGGAAAATGGCCCAAATAAAGACAAAGGAAAGTTTTCGTTAAGCAGACCCTGGCAACGGTATCGGTTATGCATGCGGCAGACTGAGAATTGGAAAATCAGGTAACTGGTATATATGCTATGAGAAATCCAATTACTGGGGTAACGCTCTCTTTATCAGACTTCTTATTGATTTCTAGATTCGGAGTAGTCTGCTGTTTACATGATCACTTGAATGATGTCAGTAACTGCAGGAGTATGACCATGATGGGATTATAAGTGCAATGTAAACAGGACACTTACTGAGCATAGCTAAGTATTAAGGAATGAAGACAAATGAATTGGTTTTTATATTACTTTTAGGCTCCTTATTGGGCACAATTACACTGAATGTGAAATTACATTCGCATGGATGGATCGCCTGTGAGCGTAGTTCCGACACTTGAGGTAAGCTCATCTCCTCGTCTGAATAGATCACACCACTCAATAAATTTAAATTAAGCTTGATTTATACTACTTTACACTATGTCTTTATCAGGCCACCATATTCATTTGTGCGCTCCTCATCTCTACCTCCTCTAAAGTTCAATTTTTCTATTGTGTAGGACTGTTATTATCATGGCCACATTCAGGGAATAAAGGATTCGTCAGTGAGCCTTGGAGTCTGCTCAGGCTTGAGGTATTGGCCACTGCGGAGAAACAAAACCGTAACAAATCCATAACTCGATGGTTACTATGCAGAATATCAATAGGATCAATGTGTTTTTCTCTGTAGGGGTTTTGTGAGGATTAAGAATCAGCTGTACCTGATTGAACCCTTGAGTGGCTGCGTTGAGGGAGACCACGCTCTTTATAAGCAGGAATACCTGAAGATGAAGAAGAGTTTGTCAGTTTATGAAAGCGAACCCAAAGTGGCGCGCCTCTTCAAACGCAGCACCGGGGTGCATATTTCTGGCAATAAGATAAGCGTGTTTGAATGTGGTACAACATCGTTTCGGACAAACATGTACAATTTTTCCATGTTTTCAGAAACAGAAGTCTCCCTTTCAGACCCAGAGATATGTGGAGATGTTTCTTGTAGTGGACAACGCTGAAGTAAGATTTTGACGTATTCAAAATGCATGAAAGGACTTTTAAAGGGCTTTGGATCTGATGATTCATATTTTCCTTTTGCAGTTCAGAACATTCGGCTCAAACGCTGACGTGGTACGAGCAAGGATGTTGGAAGTCGTAAATCATATCGATAGAGTAAGTTGGAGTTTTCTCTATTTGCTGTTTTAAAACATAGTCTGACCTTTATCTAATTCATAATACAGGGTAGGCCATTTATATGGATGGACCTAAATAAAATGGGAATGGTTGGTGATATCAACTTCCTGTTTGTGGCACATTAGTATATGGGAGGGGGTAAACTTTTCAAGATGGGTGTTGACCATGGCGGCCATTTTGAAGTCGGCCATTTTGGATCCAACTTTATTATTTCTAATGGGAAGACGGTCATGTAACACATCAAACTTATTGAGAATCTCACAAGAAAAACAATGGTGTGCTTTATTCTTTCATGAGTTATTTACAAGTTTATGACCACTTATAAAATGTGTTCAAAGTGCTGCCCATTGTGTTGGATTGTCAATGCAAGCCTCTTCTCCCACTCTTGACACACTGATAGCAACACCGGTTAGAAGAAATGCTAGCAAAGGCTTCCAGTATTCAGTTGTTTCAGATTGCTGCACATCTGTACTTCACAAGGCATAGACAGTTGCCTCAGATGACCCCAAAGATAAAGTCTAAGGGGGTCTGATCAGAAGAGGCATTTCTTCTGCTGTGTTGCTATCAGTGTGTCAAGTGTGGGAGAAGAGGGTTGCATTGACAATCCAACACAACGGGCAGCACTTTGAACACATTTTATAAGTGGTCACAAACTTGTAAATAACTCATGAAAGAATAAAGTTCCGTTAAAACCAAGCACACCATTGTTTTTCTTGTGAAATTCTCAATAAGTTTGATGTGTTACATGACCGTCTTCCCATTAGAAATAATAAAGTTGGATCCAAAATGGCCGACTTCAAAATGGCCGCCATGGTCAACACCCATCTTGAAAAGTTTTCCCCCTCCCATATACTAATGTGCCACAAACAGGAAGTTGATATCACCAACCATTCCCGTTTTATTTAGGTGTATCCATATAAATGGCCTACCCTGTACATTAACACATTCTGCCCAAACTAAAAACTCACAGACGGTATAGAGCGATCTATACTGTATCATAGTGGAGCTTATCATAAGTAATGATAAATAATTTAAATGTTTAAAACCCTCAACCTACAGTTGGCCAAAATCATGAACGCAAAGCTTATTTTATAATAAAGTGTTGAAAAATCTTACGTACTTTAGTGAGTAATGGATTGAAAGTGGAAAGTAAAAGCAACACACTTACTCTATTAGTAAACTCCGGGCACTAGCCTAGCTGCTAAGCTAACTGCAGCCTGTGTTCTGGAGAATTAAGTTCCTGTTTTGTATTCAGGTGGCTCTCAAAAACTAAGCTTTTTAGGATCCATGGAGACTTATCTGCACTAAGAATATAGTAGTGTAGATATAAAAACAAAGAAAAACACAGCAGAAATCTTCACTGAGCAAGGGATATGGTGAATCTGAATCACCGTGTACTGAATCGTGAATCGAGTTTTGGCTGAAATGAGTCACGTGGCTCGACTTGTACAAGTTAAAGCAAGTGCACCGAGAACCGAAACAAATTCTGCAGTTTGTGCAATAAAAACTGTTTACATTCTGCAAATGTAAAAAATACCTCGAATACCATGAATAAAATAATCTTTAAAAAAAACATGATACAAATGATTGGTCATTTTGCCCAGTACTACTTAGAATGCTTCAGAGGGCAGTGGTTGGTTATTGCTTAGGGCTCTGGCCTGCGGGTCAAAATATTTTAATGCCATTAATCCAGTCACTTACATTTACTTTTCATGTTTTTATAAATAGTCTTTCCTTATGTATTGATATTAACATAATGCATAGACAAGTAATTGTGCATCATATAAAAAAAAATCTACATTCATTGAGCTTAACAAATTCTTTTCGCAGTTCTACCGGCCACACAACATCCGTGTGATGCTGGTGGGTTTGGAGGTGTGGAATGTGAAGGATCAGATTCGGGTAAGTCTGATTGTGGATGAGACTCTCACCAGGTTTATTGCGTGGCGCCAGAGCAACCTGCTGAAACGAATCAAGCACGACAATGCACAGTTTGTGACGTGAGTACTGAGTCCTGATTGTAGTCATTTTCGTCAATAGCAAAGCTCTCTAATGAACTTTTCCCTTCATCGTGGTTTTATTTAGTGGCGTTGACTTTTTGAACGACACGGTGGGGCTGGCAAATAAATTTGCGATGTGTGCTGAAGGTTCTGGAGCTGTCAATCAGGTAACTGATCACAGACCAGTTGAACATTATTTAGTGTTTATTAAGAACACTTACTGTGCAAAACACAGTACTGTGCAAAAGTCTTTGGCCACCATTAGATCAGACATAACAGATAATACATCAAATTTGTATGCAGTATTAAACAAATAAAATAAAATAAGGAAAAACTTTTAGGCTACAGTGACAGCTTTGTCCGGATTCCAAGCTGACCCTTCTACAATCTGAACAAGCCTGATCTGCAATGTTCTTTTTGGAAGGGTAACAGCAAAGAAACCACTTTTTTTCAGAAGGGGAACACTGTGAAAAGACATGCTAAAACTCACAAAGATTGGAATAAAGATCAGTGAAAAAGGGTATTATGGCATCACAAACCCAAGCTGGACATTTTTGGGTCCAAAATATGGGACCATATATTATATATGGTCATTATACCATTGCTAAAACAACAAATCTAATGGTGGCCTAAGATTTTTGCCCAGTACTGTACACTGAATATCTTGAGATTGTCCCCCATTGTACCAACATATGTAATACCGTGTACCTTTTAAAGCCACTGCTGAGTCTATATATAAGCTTTTAGAAATAAACAAGGATTGATTATGCTTGATTATGCTTTTGATTTTTTTTTTTTTGTACAAATTAGGACCATAGCATGAGTCCGCTGGGCTTGGCTGCAACCATCGCACATGAAATGGGCCACAATATGGGCATGTCCCACGATGAGCGGGGTTGCACCTGTGGGATGTTTGACTGCATCATGACTGAAAGTGTGAAACTGAGGTGTGTCTGTCATTCTTCCAGATCAAGAAGCTTTTTTATATTAATGTGTGCATCAATGCCAAGTAATACTGGCAAATAAAAAGTGCTTAATTTTAGCTTAATTATTTTGGTGGTTCTTTTTGGTGGTTCTTAATTGTACTTTCTATTTATTCTTTTTTTTAAGCAAGGAGTCTTTGCATTTTGTTGCATATTTTTTTGTATTTCAATCTTTTTTCGATCTAATCTCACCATGTACTGTTGCAACTCAATGAATTTGAATGTTCAGATTGTTCGCCACACCATCCTCCCATCCACCCCTGTGCTACCCTGTGGATGATGAGCTGGGTTAAATGTGGAGAGGTGGAATCATATTTAAATTACCTTTACAGCATTTAGCGTACGTCCTTACAGAGACCGATGTATATTTAAACTGAGCAGTTAGAGATTAAGGGTTTTGCTCAAGGGCCCAACGATGGCACCTTGGCAGTGCTGGGTCTGTGATCGCTTGGTGGTTTGGGTACTGGACTGTAGACCAGAAGGACCAGGGATCAAATCCCACCACTGCCACGCTGCCACTATTGGGTTCTTGGGTCCTTGAGCAAGGCTTTTTACCCACAATTGCTTGGCTTGTAAGATGGATAAGAACTGCATCAAAACGTAATGTAAATGAACCCCGAACATACTGGTCAATAGTCCTGTACCTTAACAACTGAGACATCTCCGCCCTTATACAAGTATAAATACATGCATATAAACACATATACTATTGCCTAATACTTGGCATGACTGGTGTTTCCGGCCACTTGCATTTCCTGCCAGATGACTTGCACAGTGTAGCTGTGAACAGTGTAGGGTAGGTGTAGCCTACTTTTAGGATAATAAACTAAAGACTGAATAATTCTAAAAGTGGAAATCATTTCACCTCTTTAAATAATTTTCAACTATGCTTAACCCTAAAACAGCTGGAAACTGGACAGCAGTGGCTCTGCGGTTAAGTAACTGGGATATTTCCTATGAAATTGACGTCTGAAATCGCACTGGATATAAATGTCTGCCTAATAACGTAACGTAATGTGAATCCTGAACATACAAGTCAATAGTCCTGCACCTTAACAACCTCTGCCCTCGCATATGTGTATAAATACATGCATATAAAGACATATACTAGTGCCTATGACTTGGTATGACTTGCATTTCCTGCCAGATGACTTGCACAGTGTAGCTGTGAACAGTGTAGGGTGGGCGAAGCCTACTTTTTGATACCCAATAAACCCACTAAAGCAGCTGTAAATTGCACAG
>JAJAGP010003583.1:31211-70038 GCA_025084515.1 Ancistrus triradiatus
TTGAACACATTTATTTATAAGTGGTCATAAACTTGTAAATAACTCATGAAAGAATAAAGTTCTGTTAAAACCAAGCACGCCATTGTTTTTCTTGTGAAATTCCCAATAAGTTTGATGTGTTACATGACCCTCTTCCCATTGGAAATAATTAAGTTGGATCCAAAATGGCCGACTTCAAAATGGCCACCATGGTCAACACCCATCTTGAAAAGTTTTCCCCCTCCCATATACTAATGTGCCACAAACAGGACGTTGATATCACCAACCATTCCCGTTTTATTTAGGTGTATCCATATAAATGGCCTACCCTGTACATTAACACATTCTGCCCAAACTAAAAACTCACAGGCGGTACAGCGATCTATACTGTATCATAGTGGAGCTTATCATAAGTAATGATAAATAAGTTAACGTTTAAAACACTCAACCTACAGTTGGCCAAAATCATGAACGCAAAGCTTATTTTATAATAAAGTGTTGAAAAAGCTTACGTACTTTAGTGAGTAATGGATTGAAAGTGGAAAGTAAAAGCAACACACTTACTCTATTAGTAAACACCGGGCACTAGCCTCGCTGCTAAGCTAACTGCAGCCTGTGTTCTGGAGAATTCTGTTCCTGTTTTGCATTCAGGTGGCTCTCAAAAACTAAGCTTTTTAGGATCCATGGAGACTTATCTGCACTAAGAATATAGTAGTGTAGATATAAAAACAAAGAAAAACACAGCAGAAATCTTCACTGCACAAGGGATATTGTGAATCTGAATCACTGTGTACTGAATCATGAATCGAGTTTTGGCTGAAATGAGTCACGTGGCTCGACTTGTACAAGTTAAAGCAAGTGCACCGAGAACCGAAGAAAATTCTGCAGTTTGTGCAATAAAAACGGTTTACATTCTGCAAATGTTTCCCCCATTAAAAAATACCTTGAATACCATGAATAAAGTAATCTTAAAAAAAAAAACGTGATACAAATGGTTGGTCATTTTACCCAGTACTACTTAGGATGCTTCAGAGGGCAGTGGTGGGTTATTGCTTAGGGCTCTGGCCTGCGGGTCGAAATATTTTAATGCCATTAATCCAGTCACTTACATTTACTTTTCACGTTTTTATAAATAGTCTTTCCTTATGTATTGATATTGATAACAAATTCTATTCGCAGTTCTACCGGCCACACAACATCCGTGTGATGCTGGTGGGTTTGGAGGTGTGGAATGTGAAGGATCAGATTCGGGTCAGTCTGATTGTGGATGAGACTCTCACCAGGTTTATTGCGTGGCGCCAGAGCAACCTGCTGAAACGAATCAAGCACGACAATGCACAGTTTGTAACGTGAGTACCGAGTCCTGATTGTAGTCATTTTCGTCAATAGCAAAGCTCTCTAATGAACTTTTCCCTTCATCGTGGTTTTATTTAGTGGCGTTGACTTTTTGAACGACACGGTGGGGCTGGCAAATAAATTTGCGATGTGTGCTGAAGGCTCTGGAGCTGTCAATCAGGTAACTGATCACAGACCAGTTGAACATTATTTAGTGTTTATTAAGAACACTTACTGTGCAAAACACAGTACTGTGCAAAAGTCTTTGGCCACCATTAGATCAGACATAACAGATAATACAGCAAATTTGTATGCAGTATTAAAAAAATAAAATAAAATAAGGAAAAACTTATAGGCTACAGTGACCTCTGGCAGCTTCGTCAGGATTCCAAGCTGACCCTTCTACAATCTGTACAAGCCTGATCTGCAATGTTTTTTTGGAAGGGTAACAGCAAAGAAACCACTTTTTTTCAGAAGGGGAACACTGAAAAGGCTAAGACATGCTAAAACTCACAAAGATTGGAATAAAGATCAGTGAAAAAGGGTATTATGGCATCACAAACCCAAGCTGGACATGTTTGGGTCCAAAATATGGGACAATATATTATATATGGTCATTATACCATTGCTAAAACAACAAATCTAATGGTGGCCTAAGATTTTTACCCAGTACTGTACACTGAATATCTTGAGATTGTCCCCCATTGTACCAACATATGTAATACCGTGTACCTTTTAAAGTCACCACTGAGTCTATATATAAGCTTTTAGAAATAAACAAGGATTGATTATGCTTTTGATTTTTTTTTACAAATTAGGACCACAGCATGAGTCCGCTGGGCTTGGCTGCAACCATTGCACATGAAATGGGCCACAATATGGGCATGTCCCACGATGAGCTGGGTTGCACCTGTGGGATGTTTGACTGCATCATGACTGAAAGTGTGAAACTGAGGTGTGTCTGTCATTCTTCCAGATCAATAAGCTTTCATATATCAATGTGTGCATCAATGCCAAGTAATACTAGCAAATAAAAAGTGCTTAATTTTAGCTTAATTCTTTTGGTGGTTCTTTTTGGTGGTTCTTAATTATACTTTATATTTATTCTTTTTTTAAGCAAGGAGTCTTTGCATTTTGTTGCATATTTCTTTGTATTTCAATCTTTTTTTTGATCTAATCTCAACATGTACTGTTGCAACTCAATGAATTTGAATGTTGAGATTATGTTCGCCACACCATCCTCCCATCCACCCCTGTGCTACCCTGTGGATGATGAGCTGGGTTAAATGTGGAGAGGTGGAATCATTTAAATTACCTTTACAGCATTTAGCGTACATCCTTACAGAGATCGATGTATATTTAAACTGAGCAGTTAGAGATTAAGGGCTTTGCTTAAGGGCCCAACGATGGCACCTTGGCAGTGCTGGGTCTGTGATCGCTTGGTGGTTTGGGTACTGGACTGTAGACCAGAAGGACCAGGGATGAAATCCCACCACTGCCACGCTGCCACTATTGGGTTCTTGGGTCCTTGAGCAAGGCTTTTTACCCACAATTGCTTGGTTTGTAAGATGGATAAGAACGGCATCATAACGTAATGTAAATGAACCCCGAACATACTGGTCAATAGTCCTGTACCAACTGAGACACCTCTGCCCTTGCAGATGAGTATAAATACATGCATATAAACACATATACTATTGCCTAATACTTGGCATGACTGGTGTTTCCGGCCACTTGCATTTCCTGCCAGATGACTTGCACAGTGTAGCTGTGAACAGTGTAGGGTGAGTGTAGCCTACTTTTAGGATAATAAACTAAAGACTAAAAGTGGAAATCATTTCACCTCTTTAAATAATTTTCAACTATGCTTAACACTAAACAGCTGTAAACTGGACAGTAGTGCCTCTGCGGTTAAGTAACTGGGATATTTCCTGTGTCCTGCACCTTAACAACCTCTGCCCTCGCATATGTGTATAAATACATGCATATAAAGACATATACTAGTGCCTATGACTTGGTATGACTTGCATTTCCTGCCAGATGACTTGCACAATGTAGCTGTGAACAGTGTAGGGTGGGCGAAGCCTACTTTTTGATACCCAATAAACCCACTAAAGCAGCTGTAAATTGCACAGCGGTGGCGCTGAGGTTAAGCAACTGGGAAATTGCCAAGGAAATTGACGATAGTGTTAGAAATCTGTTGTTAGTTTTAAGCTCCTGATTGTATTTTGGCAAAGGACCACAAGGATTTGAAAAGTTGTTTACCAGGGGTGTAACGATGCGTCAGCTTGTCCAGAACGCTTCTGATTGTTCGCCGTCTATTGTCAGTGCAATTTTGAAACACCAGAGGTCGCAATCATACGTCATGCTTTTCCGTTCTGCAACTGGAAAATACGTTAAATAAAAAGATAATGATATTGCGCGGGATGTTTTAATGCTCAGGAGCTTTTTTGTTTACTATCGATTTTCAATTTAAATTAGGTCACTTTGGTTTCTCGAATTTGGTCAACTGTTCCAGAGCTTTTTTGCTCATTCTTTAGAACTCTTATTTTTAATTGCAGCCTACTAAATGATCTCGTGGTGCACATTTATTATACGAGGAAAGTAATGCATTTTGAATTTTTTTTCAAAAACACAGTAGTGTTGGGATTGTGGAGCCTACGGGTAGGTACTAGAACTATGGGACGCACAAGGTCCAGGGTTCAAATCCTGTGCCAATCTGTCCACTGTTGGGTCCTTGAGCACGGCCCTTAACCCACAAGACGTATCATTGTAGTCGCTCGGATAAGTGCGTCTGCTAAATGCCTGTAATGTAAATGTACTCAGCTATTTAAGATGGGCAAAGCTTACAACGAACATTTTATTTACAATTTTAAACCTCTGTTTTTAGTCAGCTATTAATTACAGGGGACTTTTTAGTTTAAAAACTTGTGCATTTTGTTTTGCATTGTTTACACTTCAGAAAAAAAATCGTTTCGTAGCAGAGTGCATCTTAACACCAATATTTTTTACTGCAGGTCCACAGTGTTCCCGGAGCTCTTCAGTGACTGCAGTCTAGAAGAACTGAGTGTCTTTCTGAAGAATGCAAACCCCAGATGTCTGCTAGACATTCCCAGTTCAGAAAGACTTTACGGGGAACCCGTGTGCGGCAATGATTTCCTTGATCCGGGAGAGGACTGCGATTGCGGTACAGTGAAGGTAATGCCTCTAATCTCCATGTTTCTTATTAAATCAGTCCTGTGCATGTTCTCTAACAAGTGCAGTTTTGCAAACCAATACTAGGTTCAACAGTGGGCACTCACAGTGTGCAATATCCTGTTTCATATGCAGGAGTGCAACAACCCATGCTGCAATGTCACAACCTGCAAATTCACACCAGGATCGCAGTGTGCAGAGGGAGAGTGCTGCGAGAACTGCCAGGTACAAAACCACTTACGAAAACATAAACAATGCAAGATAAGACTTCCACTGAACTGAAAAAGGGAACTCATAATGCTAGCGGAAGTCTTAGGTCACCATTAGATTTGTTGTTTAAGCAATGGTATAATGACCGTATCATAAATTTACATTTA
Source organism: Ancistrus triradiatus (assembly GCA_025084515.1). NCBI lineage: Eukaryota > Metazoa > Chordata > Actinopteri > Siluriformes > Loricariidae > Ancistrus > Ancistrus triradiatus. The sequence continues at coordinate 36,098 of JAJAGP010003583.1, forward strand.
CAGCATTTAGCAGACGCCCTTATCCAGAGCGACTTACAACTGATACAGTCTTACCATCCAAGTAATTGTGGGTTAAGGGCCTTGCTCAAGGAGCCAACAGTGGCAGCTTGGCAGAGGTGGGATTTGAACCCAGGACCTTTTGGTCCATAGTCCAGTACCTTAACCGCTAGGCTACCACAGTCCATCATAACCATAACATATTGTCGACGATTGAACCCAAAAATTTCAAACTTGCATCCGTCGCTGCATAACACTCTTTTCAACTAATCTTCATTCCAATCTTTGTGAGCTTTAGCACATTTTAGCCTTTTCACCCTCTTCCCATTCTGAAAAAGTGGTTTCTTGGCTGCTACCCTTCCAAAAAGCTTCTTCAGAAATCATTATATTGCTAAATGAATGGTATATCTAATCTAATAGTGACCTAAGACTTTTGCACAGTATGGTGTGTTGCATGCTAAGCCAGTGATGTGTGGGATGTAAGACAAATGGGTAGTCATAATAGTATCAGGATCCACTGTGGGAACCCAGTGAAGGGAATGTGATGCTTTTCTGATGAGAAATTATTGGTTATGAGATGCTCATTACACACGTGCCACCCATCTGAACATTACTGTGGAGCATTTGTTTATATACTCATTTCTGTTTTGCTTCCTAGATAAAAAAAGCTGGCAGTCTATGTAGAGCCTCTGAGACTGAGTGTGATCTGCCCGAGTACTGCACAGGACTGGCTGAGAAGTGTCCAGAGGACAGCTTTAAAATGAACGGGATACCTTGTAGCTCCGGAAGCAGCTACTGCTACAACGGCCAATGTCCCACTCACCTCGAGCACTGCCAGAGGCTGTGGGGAAAAGGTACGTTCTGGTATTACAACTAAATCCATAGCATTCCGTTGGGTATTTGTAAGAAACAGTCTGTGCAAACACGGAACGGAGTACGTTGGTGTGTGTGTGATTGAATCTGCTGTCATACAGTAATGAGCACAGCGTACAGTGGGGCAAAAAAGTATTTAGTCAGCCACTGATTGTGTAAGTTCTGCTACTTAGAAAGATGAGAGAGGTCTATAACTCTCATCATAGGTACACTTCAACTATGAGAGACAAAATGAGAAAAAAATTCAGGAAATCACATTGTAGGATTTTTAAAGAATTTAAATGTAAATCATGGTGGAAAATAAGTATTTGGTCACCCACCAACAAGCAAGCATTTCTGGCTCTCACAGACCTGTACACTTCTTTAAGAAGCTCTTCTTGTCCTCCACTCGTTACCTGTAATTAATGGCACCTGCTTGACCTCGTTCTCTGTATAAAAGCACCTGTCCCACACCTCAAACAGTCACTCCAAACTCACCATGGCCAAGACCAAAGAGCTTGTCAAAGACACCAGGAAGAAAAGTTTAGACCTGCACCAGGCTGGGAAGAGTGAATCTATCAACAGGCAAGCAGTTGTGTGAATAAATCACTGTGGGAGCAATTGTAAGAAAATGGAAGCCTACAATACCATTGATAATCCTCAAATCGATCTGGCCCCATGCAAGATCTCATAATGTGGGGTCAAAATGATCAAGAGAACGGTGAGCAAAAATCCCAGATTCTACACAGGAGGGACCTATGAAATGACCTGCAGAGAGCTGGAACAAGTAGCAGAGCAAAGGGCTACCATCAGTAGCACACTATGGCCGAGTAGGTACTCAGATCCGTCAGTGCCAGCCATGCCCCCCTGCTTAAGCCAGTACATGTCCAGGGCCCCGTCTGAAGTTTGCCAGAGAAGCATATGGATTATCCAGAAGAAGACTGTGAGAATATTGTGTGGTCAGATGAATCCAAAAGATAACAATTTGGAAAAACTAAACTTTCCGTCGTTTGGGAGGAAGAGAATGCTGAGTTGCAGCTCCCAAAAACACCATAACCTTCTGTGAAGCATGGGGTGGAAACAGGACCGACGATCCGTGCTAAGGTAAGAATGAACGGGGACCATTTAATTGTGAGATTTTAAGCCAAACCTCCTTCTTCAGTGAGAGCATTGAAGATGGAACGTGACTGAGTCTTCCAGCATGACAAGTATCTCAAACACACTGCTCAGGCATGAAGGAGTTGCTCTGTAAAAAGCATTTCAAGGTCCTGGAGTGGCCTAGCCAGTCTCCAAACCTCAAGCACATAGAAAATTTGTGGAGGGAGTTGAAAGTCTGTGTTGCCCCAAAACATCACTGCTCTAGAGGAGATCTGCATGGAGGAATGGGCCAAAATACCAGCTACAGTGTGTGCAAACCTGGTGAAGACTTCCAGGAAACGTTTGACCTCTGTCATTGCCAACAAAGGTTATGTTACAAAGTATTGAGTTGAACTTTTGTTATTGACCAAATACTTATTTTCCACCATAATTTACAATTAAATTCTTTAAAAATCCTACAATGTGATTTCCTGGATTTTTTTACAGACCTCTCTCATCAAGTAGGAGAACTTGCACAATCAGTGACTAACCAAATACGTTTTTGCCCCACTGTACATAGGGACGTCCATACTCGACTCTCAAGTTTGTCGATATGAGTATTCGGTCAATCTCACCAGATGCTCTTGACTCCTCTGCTGTGTTTTTTGTCCCACTGTATATAATTATCGTTTTTCAAATGAGAACTTGAAGCCTGATAGAAGATAGACTAAATTATTTAAAATAATTAATTCATCTGCAGTTGACTACGTAAAAATGAAGGAAATGATGAATCAAAATGGACATCAGAAAAAAATGACCAGAGGAAGGAATTTAGGGAAGGATTTTGCAGGACGGAAGTTTCAAATTTGTTGAAACTTGGTGTGTGTGTTCAGCTTAGACATGTTTACATGGCATGGGCAGCCACAGATGAATTGCTACCAAGGTTAAAAATAACACTTCTATGTTTCTTCCTTCTATTTGTCTGTCTGTCTCCCTATTAATGTCGCAGTCATCTACTCAAGCCGCTGTTTTGGACCATATTAACATAAAATAGCCCTGACTAACCTCTTAATTCTCAACTTCTCCAGATATACTGTAAAAGGGGAGCTTAGGATACACGGCCAAACACAGGAGCCAGATGAAGTCCTAAAGAATGAGGAACTCCCTTATAGCCAGAATACAGTGGTACTGAAAATGAGTACTGAGCACATTTTTCCCTTAAGGAATAATGTAAATTGAATGAATAGGTTCCAGACCCCCAGAACATTCACACTGTATAAGGCTTTACATGCATTAATGGAGTTGTATTGTACAGGTGCTCCCTGATTTACAATGGGGAAATATTGAGACAAATCCATGATAAGTTAAATGTATCATGAACTGAGGAATTTAACAAGTGATAAGTTAATGGTTAAAACATTACATTAACCTAGAGTTCGGCCGAAATCAATAACACAAAGCTTAGTTTATAACAAAGTGTTCAAAAGTCTCTTGTAATTTAGTGAGTAATGAATTGAAAATTTAAAACCAAAGCAAAACACTTACTTAATTGGTGAAGTCAGGGTGCTCAGCTGCTAAGCTAACTGCAGCCTGTGTTCTGGAGCATTCAGTTTGGATTTCCTTTCGGTTTGCTCTTATGAACTAAAATTTGTAAGACCTATGGAGACTTATTTGCATGAATACAGTAGTGTAGATGTAAAAATAAAGAACACAAACATTATCACATATGAGAATACATGATAAACACAGCAAGATCTTCATTGAGCAAGAGCTTTTGTGAATCTGAATCACTGTGTAATGAATCGTGAATCGAGTTTTATGTACACTTGATTGTAAAATGATTAGTGATTAATAATACACTTTATATAGGACTGATTTAGGATTAGGTCTGTATGTTTTATACACAGTTTCTGGGAAATTTGGGATTCTTTTACACACTTATTTATTAAAATTTTTTTCCTGAATAAGTTTTCATCAAATCCTGACGGATCCTTTTTAGAATAGCTTTTGATTGCTAGTTTTGCGCATGTGTAAACCTACCCATTTTCTTTATACAGATGCCAAAGTGGCTGTGAAATCATGCTTTTTCAGAAACACATACGGGGAAAATGATTCCCACTGTGGATTGACCAAAGATGGCTACAGACGCTGTGCTAAAGAGTAGGTTAAGACTACTTCATCTCATCAAGCATCTGACTTTGTGTGTAGTCCACAGAGTAGATGGGTTTAGAGTAACTAAGAGTGTTGTCAATTTCATTGTACTGTAATGTCATCTTATTCAAGTTACTCATTGTAAATGCATTACATAATACTCTCTGAATAGTTAGTATAGAGATAGAGAGATTTTTTTTTCCCTTTCAGAGATATATACTGTGGAACTATATTTTGCATCGGAGGAAAAGATTACCCTGTCACTGGCCGGAAATCCGTTCTGAGGATAAATAGTGATATATGCAGAATAGCAGGAGATATGTCTAATGGAGACGGCTTAAGCATGGTGCCGACAGGAACAAAATGTGGCGATGATAAAGTAAGTGAAGTAAGAATATCTCAGTCTGCTTAGGCTTGGTTATCGTAAGCTGGATAAGATGGTAATGATCCCATTGTTTCAACAGGTGTGCTTTGATAACAAGTGCCAAGATCTAAAAGTGTACGGCACCAGTGAGGACTGCTCCTTGAAGTGTAACGGTCATGGGGTGAGATTATTAATGTATTATTAGATTTGTTATTTTCTCAAATATCTCTTAGGTACACCTACCTTTTATGTACACACCATGTTGTCTGGTCAGTCAACCATATAGGTGCATATTGTAGAAGTATAATTACTGACTATTGCTATGCACAGTCCATACCCCCCCAAACAAAGGGGCTCACAATCACACCAAATAGTGGAGGTCAAGAGAAATAAGCAGCAGGACAAAAAACAGATAAAGAACCTGAATGCAAGGACGAAAAAGTGAAGAAATGCCCAGAGTTGCAAAGCTAGTACGCAGAGACCGGCAAAAACGAACCACGCAATGATCAACAAGCTGACAGAACTCACATGAGAAATGCCACAAACAGCACGGAAAATCCTCGAGAGCAGCATAAGGTCAGTAATCTGAAGGAGAAGACACTGGAATATGTAGCATCCGCTTGATGAGGAAATTAGAAGCAGCTGTTAATATTCCGGCAAGACAGCCCTTGACCTCTGCACACTTGCACCAATTGATGTCAGCACCAATCTTGACGGTGACAGTGGTGGCCTAGTAGTTAAAGTACTGCACTATGGTCCAGGGTTCAAATCCCACCTCTGCCAAGCTGCCACTGTTGGGACTTTAGCAAGACCCTTAACCCACAGCTGCTTGGATTGTACGATTGTGTCAATTGTAATTCACTCTGGATAAGGGCGTCTGCTAAATGCTGTAAATGTAAATGTAAGTAATGAATGAAGTACTCCAATTATATCTGGTGGGCTGGCGGTTAAGCTACAGAGCTACAGAACTACAGAAAAGAACGTCCAGGGTTCAAATCCCACCTCTGCCAAGCTGCCACTGTTGGGTCCTTGAGCAAGGCCCTTAGTCTAAAATTGTTGGGTTGTAAGACTGTATCAGTTGCTCTTGACAATGGCGTCTGTTAAATGCTATAAATGTAAATGTAAGTAATGAAGTAATGAAGTACTCCAATTACATTGGGGGACTGTGGTGGAATAGCAGTTAAGGTACAGGACAGAGTTAAAATCCCACCTCTGCCAAGGTGCCACTGTTGGGTTCTTAAGCAAGACCCTTCACCCACAATCGCTTGGATTGTAAGACGGTATCAAGGGTGACTGCTAAATGACTTAATATAATAGTGTGTTGGCAGGCTGTGGAAATGGCAATACTAGGTATTGTTTGGGTGGCATACCAGTCTCAGCTCTGTGGGAACACTGACAGGATAATAACATGCCAGTGTACCAGACTCAGCAGCGTTGATGTCACTTACTGGCCATTGGAATAGACACGTATCTTGTTGCTAAGCCTTGTGGCTGAACAGTTAGCTGGCCTTTTCCATGCACAGTCGCTATTCAAGATTGTTCTCACCCTGCTAGGAACAAGTGTCACAATCTCAATTGTGCTTCTCTATGGAGCTATGATTGGTACATATACAGCAACAGATGGATAACTAGTGACTATATCTAATGCACCTATATGGTGAGAATACCTGATACTTGGTACATGGCAGAGAACCTTATGAAAAGACAACTTAACTGGCGACGCTAGGAAGGATATGAACATTGTATTACCAGGATGAATATGTTTACCTCTGTATCGGTAGGTTTGCAATCATCAGAAACAGTGTCACTGTGACCCTGGATGGGCTCCACCAAACTGTGATACCAAATATGCCGACCTGCCTACAGGTACATCACTGTGGGACTGCATTAATCTTGTGTTAAGTACAAATTATGTACAGTACATTTCTAAATCCTTTGTATTTAATTCACAGGAAATGAGACGATGGCTATTGGTGTCTCAGTGGCAGTTGGACTCCTGATACTTCTTATAGCATTTGGATGTTGGATTTACTGTAAAAACAGGAAGGTCTCGAGGCGTAAAATGTGAGCTTGCTGAACGCACTTTGGGCAACAAAAGTCACTTTCTCTCTTATTGATTATAAAAATGACAGCAGTGGTGGCTGGTCTGTATGGGATGAGGGGTCTTCGCTCCCTTGAAGTTAAATAATGTTAAATAATATGTAATAAGTAATACAAACATATTGAAAATAAGTTAATTATATAGTCCAAAATAACTATGAAACGATGTAGTGATAATAAATTAACTTTTTTTTAAATCAATACAATACCCTTTCATTGGCTGCTTAATAAATTACTTGGGGACTCAGGTTTTTTTTGCTTTTCCTGTTTATTGTTTCAAATGCTGGAACCGACAGAGGTACGAGACTTAGAGGCTGGTGAGTGACACTTTATCCAGAAAATTGCAGGTCAGAAGGAAAGGAGGACAAAATTTATGTTCAAGTATTTCCACTGGCCAGTGTTTAGGCAGCATTACAGCATATTGCTCTGTTTTTAGACTTTTTTTCAGTTTGTTTACATCCCCCTTCAAAATTTTTAGCACCAGCCACCACTGCAACCAAGTATACTTTGTTTTGTTTAAAGTAAAATTTGTTTAAACTGTGTCCGAAAGTATAATATAAAGTAAATATCATCATCAAACTGATTAAGCCAGCCAAATAATTTTGACCCCTGGTATGTCCCATGTATCACCAAGAAGCAGCCCTCACCACGAGACTAGTATATGAACGTGCCTGACCCATACCTAAATACAGTGCCATTTGATACACAACTAAACCATGACCTCGCCAGAGGTGGGATACGTAGCAGGGTGATTCTACCCCTGAACAAAGTGGCTCACTGCAGACAAGGGGAAAATACATACACTAGATTTCACCCAAACACTGCTGTCATGCAAACCACAATTACCCTGTGAGAAACACCAGCTATACTAAGTACATTTGTGTTTTAATTGCTGTTTATAGAAAAGCTAACACAGAACAGTCGAGCCCTCTTTACGAGAACCCTGGAGCCAAAGCAGCCTTTCTAAAGGATCGACTCGAGATCAGCGAGCCTACGTTCATAGAGTCCACTGTGAACCAACCCTGCACCTTACTGACAGTCCAAGGCGTCCCCACGCGCCCTGCACCGCAAGTAGGTGTTCAACCAGACTTTGCAATGCCAGTGCAATGTACGCACAATTTTTTTTACTAATAACTTTGCTCATTTACTTTGTTTAGCCTCCTAAAAACCTTCCGCAACGTCAGCCACCTCCAGTTATGTCATCACCCACACAGATTAAACCTGTGCCCCCTTCAAAGCCGATGCGTTCTGCTGATGCAAAACAGGTGAGATGTTTATGAGGTGGAAAATGTAATATGTCAATCATATACAGCTCTGGAAAAAATTAAGAAACCACTGCAAAAATTATCAGTTTCTCTGGTTTTACTATTTGTAGATCATGTATCTGTTTGGATAAAATGGAACATTTTTGGTTTATTCCATAACTTTATGACATTCCAAAAAAAATAATAATAATAATTTGCCACAACTGTAAATGACAGCTGATTGAAATAGAGAAGCTGCAGTGTTTTCAGACCTCGATTAATAATGCAAACAAGAACAGATATTAATCATGTTACTAGTTTTGTTTTTTTTAGTTATATTAATATTACTTGTATTATTTTTAACAAAACGGAACGATAGAAGTAAGAGCTGTTTTCTTTAAGTTATCTGTATAAGTGACAAGAATACATTACTGGTTGGATATTTTCCTCTGTGCGTGTGTGAGAAGAACTTATTTTGCAGGAGACATTTGTATAGATCAAGGACGTGATGAGTTATGGGTGGGTGTTTTACGTAGAATATGGAAAATGTACAGGAATGTTAGTGGGAGGAAGACTTGAGGTAGATATCAAAGCAGGGACAGCCTTGACTGTACGAAGTTCAACATTCTGCCATCGCTTAGGGTAGATTTACGTATTCAAGAAAGAGTATAAAGCGTGTGTAAGAGTTTCAATAAAGCTAAAGCTGGAAGAGAACTTTGGTTGAGTGCGTCAGGCTTCCATACTTGAGACTCCACAACGCCTTCCTGCCTGATCTTAATGTTTCCACAACAGTTTACACTTCCAGTAATATAATACTTGTGACTTTCTGCATCTATTCATTTCTATATCATATTGAGCAGTTTACAGTCAGTAGACACATTTGTAATCTAAATTGCAGGTACAAAGACCAAATCACCTCCTGTACCTCCAGGAAAGCCAGCATCATCAGGATCGTCCTCATGGAAAAAGCAAGAGTCTGAACAATAACACTTCTCACTTAAGGTTCCCAGTGGTCAAACCGCATACAAAATGCCAAGGTGTTAAAATGTGGTGATCAATAAGAAAACAGTTTGCCTTTGTACAGGCTGGTGAAGAAGAGGTGGACAGTTGTGCTGCCCTCCAACCATCCAAGGAGATGGACTAAAGAAGAAGTCATCATGTGAATAAATAACAGACCTTTTAAGACTAAGAGCCCACTTTGCCTCTGCATGACTAATGTCAGGGCTTTTTTCAAGGCTGTGCAAGAGACCCGTGTGGCGTACAGTCATGCCTTCTTAGCTTCTCCTCCAAGCTGTAAAGGAAGATGTCACTGAATTATGCTTGAAAAAAGTTTGTTAATTGGGGTGCCAGTCGTAATTATGTAACTGATGTAACCCTTTTAAGTCTGAAATTTTGCACTGTATATTTAAGTATTTACGTCCAGGAATGTAAAACATTTACGTATTTATTTAATGCTTTTTATGACTTTGTAATATTTTACAGAACCAGACATTTTATATTTATACATAGTGTTTTAATTTCCAAATAAATTAAATGGAAAAATCTCAGTGAACATCAAGACTGGTCAAAGCTTCTGACCTGGCTACATTATGAAATCTTAAATAAAGTTTTCTTTTGTTTTATTTTTTAAACACACTAGGGATGATGTACTACAAGATCCCTTAATAGATATCTAGTATCATCACATACACTAAATACACCAAAAAAAAAAAAAACATCCAAAACACAGGTATTATGGAGTTTGGCCCCACATTTGCTGCTATAATAGGCTTTGTTCTTCTAAAAGGGCTTTCCACTAGATTTTGGAACGTGACTGTGAGATCCGATTCTGATACTCAACACTAAGCCCTAGCTCACTTTTGGCATTCCAATTTTTGGCATTTTCAAGATGTCTGATTGAGTTGAGGTCTAGGTTCTGGGTTCAAGTTCTCAAACAAAGTTGGCAAACCAATTAATTTGGACCTTATTTAAGGACATTAGGGCAGAAAGCTGACCTGTTGGAAGCGGAAACCTTTATATGTGTCAAATTGAGAGTCACTGGGGTATCGGTACGACCCAGTCAGTCTATGGAGAATCTAGAAATGTATGCATGTTACAAGGGAGTGTTGGTGAAATAGCAGAGCTCAGTAATTAGAGCGGGTGTCCACAACCTTTTTTAAAAGCATTGTTAAGATTGAATGAGGGATCTCTGGGCACTTTGCTGAGCAGGTAGAGGTTGCAAGCAATGACACTGCAGAAAGCGTGGGGTAATCTCTGAGCTCCCAGTGCAGCGAGACCTGCTTATTTTGTGGCTTACAGAGTGTACACTATACTGGTGTCACCCCCAAGGAATTTCTTGGAAAATCTTCATGTTACAAAAAAAAGAAATGCTGATGTAATATGATTGAGGAAATTGTACCGCGTGAAGTTTGAGCAGTGAGGCATGATGGTACAGCGTATTAAACGGGTTGCACCCAAGGACCACCATTTTTTTCCCCTAATGAACAACAAGAAGGTGAGAGATGAATCCAATTCACTCTCCTAATGATGGTGATAACATGCTTAGGTATTTAGAGTTCCCAACAGCTCAATGAAAAAATCAAGGCAGTAAAATTGCCAGTTACTGTGCTAAGGTTATTTGAGGTTTGTCATCTCATATGGAGGAAATTGTCTCTGAAAGATTCACGCTGATTCAGAGGCACTGACTGACATTACACATAATGTCAAGGATACGGTTATACAGGAACACGACATATCTGTGGCAGGACTTAAATCAGGTGACATCAGCCAATTTGGAAAATAATACTTGGGTTGAGTTGGCTGTATGACTAATAATATTGGTTAGATATTTTGAAGCAAAGAGAGCTGTGTAAAATAAGCATTTGTTATTTAGTGATTCACTACAGTTAGTTGAGGCACAGATACCAGCAATTTAGACATCTTCTGTAGTCCTAAAAGGGTGAGGATCCGTGTTTGTTTGGCAACGAGCAAAGACAAAGAGGCACAGTTTAAGTTAGACATAATTTGTATACAGCACCTTGTAACTTGTATGTAGCACCATAACCTTATGTGTTATCACAAAATAACTCTTCAGAATTGACAGTAAAAATTCTACAATATGCAGGTCAGCAAGTTCTACAATAAAGTGGTAAGAAACAGCAATTCACAAACTCTTCTGTGGTGGCACAGAGGGTAAGGTACTGTAGACCTGAAAGTCCAGGGTTCAAATCCCACCTCTGCCAAGCTGCCACTGTTGGGTTCTTATTGCTTGTATTGCAAGAATGTATCAGTTTTAAATCACCATCTGCTAAATGACTAAATGTTCTCAATTCTCAGACTAAAGAAGTCCATTCATCAACCTCACAGGATTTTTTACTAACTACTCCACAATGATAAGCCCTTATATACAGTGGTGTGAAAAAGTGTTTGACCCCTTCCTGATTTCTTATGTATTTGCATGTTTGTCACACTTAATTGTTTTGGAACATCAAACCAATTTGAATATTAGTCAAAGACAACACAAGTAAACACAAAATGCACTTTTTAAATGGCCCTGTGAAGTACACCAAAAGATCCTTAAAAACTACACATCATGCCGAGATCCAAAGAAATTCAGGAACAATTGAGACAACTGAGCTCTATCAGTCTGGAAAGGGTTATAAAGCCATTTCTAAAGCTTTGGGACTCCAGCGAACCACAGTGAGAGCCATTATCCACAAATGGCGAAGACATGGAACAGTGGTGAACCTTCCCAGGAGTGGCCGGCTAACCAAAATTACCCCAAGAACACAGCAACGACTTGTCCAAGAGGTCACAAAAGACCCCACAACAACATCCAAAGAACTGCAGGTCTCACTTGCCTCAGTTAAGGTCAGTGTTCATGCCTCCACCATAAGAAAGAGATTGAGCAAAAATGGCCTGAATTTCTTTGGCATGATGTGTAGCCTTTAAGGATCTTTTGGTGAACTTCACTTTGTCAGGCAGGTCCTATTTAAGTGATGTCCAGATTGAGAACAGGTGTGGCAATAATCCAGGCCTGGGTGTGGCTAGAGACAGTGAACTCGGACTCAGGTGTGATAAACCATAGTTTGTTTTGAACAAGGGTGTCGAGGGGGCAATCAGTTTTTCACACAGGTCCATGTAGGTTTCCAAAAAATGTAGGAAATCAGGAAGGGGCCAAACCACTTTTTTTCACAGCACTGTGTGTGTACTGTATGTGTGTGTTATATATATATATGATATATATAATATATATATATAATATAATATATATAATATATATATATATATATATATATATATATATAGATATATATATATATTATATATATATATATATATGTATATACACACACACACACCACACACACACACACACACACACACACACACATACATATACATACACACACACACACACACACACACACACACACACACACACACACACACACACACACACACAAACATTGATAATACATTTTCCATGAAAGCAGAAGCAACGTGGGACTGTGGAGTTCCTAAACTAGTTGTAAGCACTGGAAATCAATCTCAATTAAATTTATAGAAATGTCAATGTAAGTAGCAAAAAATATGACAAGAAGTTAAGGCACTGAGGAAAACATTGATTTCAACAAATTTTAAAACTTCTAAACTTACAAAAAAAAATAACGCCAATATTTTTCTCTGAAAGGTACCACAATTACAAACTTGAAAATAATTCACCCAGTGCCTTCTAAAGATGATATATCGCCATCTAGTGGCCTTTTGTATCTACAACCAGTTAGATAGATGCAACCAATATACTGCACAAATTACGGTATTTTATGAGAGAAGAGGAAAACTAAAGGTAAATTCCAAAAGTACAGAACAGAGGCTTTAACTCCTAAACAACGAAAGGCCAGAACTACAGCAACCCTAAACTACAAACACTCTAAACTAAGAAATTCTTAAACTATGGATATTGTAGAACGCCAAAATATGAAAGTTAATTTTAGGTGTATCTTTGATGTATGCTTATTCTCTGTTATACAACTATAACAGCAGTGACATAACATATGTGTTAAGACCATTGGTGTAATGTGGCCACTGATTGTGCAAGTTCTCCTATTTAGAAAGATGAGTGAGGTCTGTAATTTTCATCATAGGTACACTTCAACTATGAGAGACAAAATCCAAGAAATCACATTGTAGGATTGTTCAAGAATTTAATTGTAAATTATGGTGGAAAATAAGTATTTGGTCAGTAACAAAAGTTCAACTCAATACTTTGTAACATAACCTTTGTTGGCAATGACAGAGGTCAAACGTTTCCTGTAAGTCTTCACCAGGTTGGCACACACTGTAGCTGGTATTTTGGCCCATTCCTCCATGCAGATCTCCTCTAGAGCAGTGATGTTTTGGGGCAAAACACGGACTTTCAACTCCCTCCACACATTTTCTATGGGCTGAGGTCTGGAGAACTGGCTAGGCCGTTCCAGGACCTTGAAATGCTTTTACGGAGCCACTCCTTCGTTGCCCCCCCGAGCGGTAGTGTTTGGGATCATTGTCATGCTGGAAGACCCCCAGCCACGTTCCATCTTCAATGCTCTCACTACCTATGGAAGGAGGTTTTGGCTTAAAATCTCATGATCATGGCCCCGTTCATTCTTCCCTTAACACGGATCAGTCGCCCTGTCCCCCCTTGCAGAAAAAGCAGCTCAAAGCATGATGTTTTCACCCCCCATGCTTCACAGTAGGTATGGCGCAACTCAAGAATCTTCTTCCTCTCTTCCTCCAAAACACGGCGAGTTGAGTTTTTACCAAAAAGTTATATTTCGGTTTCATCTGACCACAATGATACTCTCCCAATCCTCTTACTGGATCATCCATATGCTCTCTGGCAACTTCAGACGGCCTGGACATGTACTGGCTAAGCAGGGGGACACGCCTGGCACTGCACTGCAGGATCTGAGTCCCTCTCGGCGTAGTGTGTGTTACTGATGGTAGCCTTTGGTACTTTGGTCCCAGCTCTCTGCAGGTCATCATCAGGTCCCTTCGTGTATGTTCTGGGATTTTTGCTCACCAATTCTCATGATCATTTTGACCCCACGGGATGAGATCTTGCGTGGAGCCCCAGATCGAGGGAGATATCAATAGTCTTCTGTCTTACAGTTTCCTCCCACAGTTGATTTATTCATTCACACCAACCCTGCTTACCTATTGTAGATTCACTGCTTCCCAGCCTGGTGGCAGGTCTAGCAATTTCTTCTTCCTGGTGTCCTTCAACAGCTCTTTGGTCTTGGCCATGGTTTAACTATTATACAGACAACGAGGTCAAACTGGTGCCATTAATACAGGTAACAAGTGGAGGACAGAACGATTTACAGGTCTGTGAGAGCCAGAAATCTTGCTTTTTTGGGGGGGGTGGGGTGACCAAATACTTAATTTTCCACCACCATGATTTACAATTAATTTATTTAAAAAATCCTACAATGTGATTATCCTGGATTTTTTTCTCATTGTGTCTCTCATAGTTGAAGTGTACCTATGATGAAAATTACAGACCTCTCTCATCTTTCCTAAGTCGGAGAACTTGCACAATCAGTGGCTGACTAAATTACTTTTTTGCCCCACTGTATTTTCTGACCCACCAACATGGATATTTAACTCCCTCAACAGTCCAGGCTTTGGCGCAATATGGTCCAACCTCGCCATGCGACATTGGACTGTAAAATTACTTTCATTTGTGAGATTCTTAAAGGCTAAGTCTATTGTGTTTTGTTGTTTTGGTTTTTTGTTTGTTTGTGTTTTTTTGTTTGTTTTTTTTTTTTTTTTTTTTTTTTTTTTTTTTTTTTTTTTTTCTTTTTTTTTTTTTTTTTTTTTTTTTTTTTTTTGAGAAACAAGAACTTGTAGAAGCTCCAACCGAACACATGTACAGGACGCGTTCATCATCCTGTTGTCGTCCTTGGAGATAAGCGCGGTCACACGTCCTATTTTTCATCCGGAAACCCACTTTACAAAAATAATCTATGGAATGCGTTCATATGATGAAGTGGGTCTATCTAGGAATATCTATATACACGTAATCACTCATTCAGTTCACAGATGGTGTCAGTAAGACACAGCACAGGGAAATATTTAACAAAAACAGCAATTGCGAGTGCGCTGATTGATTCAAAGTACTGAGGATCACGAGGTTTAGGGACGTTTTGCACTGCTTGCACTTTCTCATGCTTGAGTCCTGGTAGCTGTCCTATCCACATCTGAAAGCAGTCTGATATCACACACTTGATGGTATAGTGAACATGGAGAGCAGCAGAGCACCAAGCACCACCACCACCACCCCCACCAGAAGGGACACCAGAGAGGAAAAATTTAATGGCACCGTTTTTTGCAGAACTAGAATTCAGTGGACTTGCCTCTGGGAACGACCTTTTAAGGTAATTATTGCCCTTCTTTTATTGTTTTAATGCATCACTGGTCCTTTTTTATTGTTTGTTCATCTTTATTCTGGGTTTAAAAAAAAATCTGTTTTCGTTTCACCCCAATATCATGTCAGGTGATGTTGGGTAGAAGCTTAGTACAAACCTACAAACTACGAGTGCTGTGCAAATTTACTCGATAATGCTCCGAAACGGGAGATTTCCATTCGCTTTTTCTGGTGAGAGCCATGGTAGGCTACCAGTAGTTTATAACTAGTACATAGCATGTATAAATAACTGTAATAATAATGTAATAATAACAATTTCCTTGGAATTCTAAAGGCGGTTTGCTTTAGGTACTCAAAAACATGCCAAACTTTATTTCTCTTACAGTAGAATTTCTGATTTTTCCATAGTGAGCAGTTATGAAATGGTAGTAATGATAGTAAGAAACTTGTCCTGTATCAGTAATAGTGCATTCGTTAATTCGTTTCCTTATCCACTTAATCCTGATCAGGGTCGTGGGAAAGTCGGTGCCTAGCTGGCGCCACAGGAGCAACCCTATATAGGGCGCCAATCCATCGTAGGGCACACGCGCTTACACACTAGGGGTACTTTAGCGACATCAACTCTCCTAACACACATGTCTTTGGACTGTAGGAGGAAACATGGCATGGGTTTCCATGGCTGAACAGCTGCAAGCAAGGCTTGGATGAAGTGGTGTAAAGCACACCACCACGGGCCTCTGGAGCAGTGGAAATGTGTTATGTGGAGTGATGAAACCCACTCTACCTGCACACTGATATAAGCCTGAGTGCCAGGAGAATGTTGCCTGCCTGATTCCATTGAGCCAACTGTAAAGTTTGATGGAGGAGGGATAGGGAAATCTATATTTAAGCACAAACACCAGAATTACATGTTCCTGCAGGCACAAATTGGAGATTTCGAATGATTTCCTGCTTGTACAATAACGTGGTCGCTTGCATTAATCTTTCCCCTGTGCCAGTACTCCATCTTAAGGCTTCGTCCCTGCTTCAGTTCGTAACTGCTCATAGACAGGGTTTTTAAGATAAACGCTCTAGCATCCAACTCATCAATGAAACTAGACACCAGTCCAAGTCAGTGAATCAAACCCCCAAGGGCACCTCATCAGTGACTCACAAATGATTCTGTTAACCTAACATGGCACAAGATTAAGCAGAAGAGGAGGCAGGAATGCCATTTTCCCCTCGCACAACTCCTATATTACCTTGTTGAATAGCATGCCATTAAATGTTCACAAGCCATCAAGCATTACATGACAATTGTGGTCTGTAGCTGTAATAACTCATTCATAACAACGCTTTAAACCCATTCCCTTTGTAAACCTTATCTCGTGACCAACACAACACATAGTATATTAATGTAAATTAGACTCACCAGCAGTGCTAATTCCGACAGCAAAATTTGATTTCGTTTTAGTCATATAATTTAGTCATATGAATTGTTTTTAGTTGTAGTCTTTTATTAGTCGACTAATTATAATAAGATTATAGTCGACTCAATCTACAGTAGATTCAGTTGACTAAAATATGACATGTAAAGGCTGCAATATGTAAATGCTTTAACATTAAAGTGGTTATAACTCAAAATTTCCACAATATATCTTGGTGTGGACATTCAGCAGATATTCTAGAATAGAATCAAGTTGGAATGAATTATGTATTATAAGATCTAATTAAGATTTAAGCTCAGGTCCATAGGCATGCATTGATAATAACAGTATACTAAAGTGGTCACGAAAAATGATCATGTCTACCAATCTACTTCAAACTCAGTGTGGACACTTATGAGATATTCTAGAATAGAATGAAGTTAGAATAAAAGATATTAAGAGCTTTATTAAATATATAAGATCATAAGGTCAGACGTATGTTTATGCTCTATATGCTTTTATTCATAATTAAATAGAAATTAAATAAAATAAAGTTATGTTATCCGAATACTCCTTAAAGGTAGTATGAACACTTTTTAGACAAAGTAAAATATATCCGCATCACGAAACATATTTTAATCCCTACTTTATTCGCTGAAATATTTGGCTTAGACATAATGAACTTACAGAGCGTTACGCACTACCGTAATACCGCTGAAATAGGAGCTCGCGACAGCAGACATGCCTGCAAATTTCTTTTCGTTTGTTGTATTTTTTCCGGAGATAGTCGCCCCACAATGACTCTTGTTTTCCTTGACATCAAATGAGAATGTGCCCACGTATCGATTCTCGTCTTTCTCCAGGTGCTGACATTGTCGAGTTGGTTTCATGAGAAACACTACAGAGACTAGTTGTACGGTCTTACATGAAATGCGTGCGTCCTACCGTATTATTGATTGGATCGCTACCCAACTTGTCCCGCCTTTCCACAAAACTAAATCAGATCTGATTGGATGTCGTCTCTGCCAAACATTTTCGTCTCGTCTTTATTCGTTGACAAGCGTGTCAGTTCATTTCGTCCAAGTTTCAGTCGTTTTTCATTTATTTTAATTTAGTCATCGTTTCGTTTTCGTTAGAAAAAAGGGTCGTTAACGAAAACTATGACGAAAATCATTCATCAACAAAATGAACACTACTCACCAGTGATGATCGCTGCTTCAAATGATGCACAGTGAGCTTTCATCTGAGTAAACTTGTCACAACTTTTCTGTGGGCCCTGCAATGGAAAACGCGGGGCTGTAACGCATTGCTGATAAACATCACGATATATGCATTTCTAATATGTTTAACTGGCTGATCTTGGCACGAATCCAACCTGGGAGCCCCACACACCATTACTGAAAGAACAAGCACACTGTTTCAATCTGGCAGTCATGCTCACTGTTAGGAGAAGTACTGGCTGTTCAGGTACAGGAGGATATTTGTACTGGAGTGTCCTGCTTTTGTCTTGTGTAACGATCGTGCAATAATGTTAGGTGGCCTGGCCTAGGTACTGGCCTATGGACCAGAAGCTCCAGGGTTCAAATCCCACCTCTGCCAAGCTACCACTGTTGGGTCCTTGAGCAAGGCCCTTAACCCACAACGGCTTGGATTGTAAGACTGTACCAATTGTAAGTCGCTCTGGATAAGGGTGTCTGCTAAATGCTGTAAATGTAAAAAAGAGACAACATTGCTAGTTACACTGATTTTTTTGGCCATGCCATGTACTGCTTCATGGTGACATCTGGTCGAGCCTGAGTGTTGTGCTTTGGATGCTGGTTGACCAACATTTCACTCGGTAAACCAATTTCAGACTAGCACTAACCAGCGTAAATCAACCTGACCAACTGGAACCAGCTTGGTCTTGCTAACTGACCGGTATATAGCATGCAGAACAGCTTATGCTATATTTGTAGCATGAGTATTAGCATATTTTATTGACTTGGACATAATATAGAGAAAAATAACTGTACCATGAGATGTGTGAATATAATGTAAGGGTTTTTACTTTGTTTGAATTTCCATATTAGCAAGTCTATAGAATATTAGCAGTAGTGTTAACACTACAGACAACACAAATGGGGAAATCACTTGCAACCTGTTACACTCTTAAACAATGTGAATTATAATTAGGCAATAATTGTAGTTTTGCCATAAAGTTTAGGTTTCATAATGTTTCAGTTTATTCACACAACATAGGTCCTCTTGCTAATCACACAACTTTCTGATTAATTGTCCATAGGTAGACTAACATGTAAGGAAACTGTGTTTTAGACTAGTTTTTAACCCATTCAGTTATTACAATAATAATAACCAGGGTAATAACTATAACAGCTAATACAGAATTTGTTGATCGTGGTGTTCATCTTTGTTTCATGTATAAAGAAAGAACATTTGATTTTAAACACGTCAGAACATCATGGGTTCCACTTAAAACATCAGAGGCCAAAAGTTAGCAATAGTCATGTGTAATAATTTGGGCACCCCTTGTGAAATGAAATTGTCTATTTTAAATTCACATACAACAAATTAACTCAGTGTGTTAACAATTCCGATATATGACTGTTTTCCCTACTAACTTTCCCTACTACTATTTAAAAGAGAAACTACAAAAACACTCGGCGTATCAAACGTGTGCACACCCCAAAACGCATGTTTTCAAAAATAGTTTTAAAATGTATGAGTTCAAATATGTCATATTGCATCATATTTAAGATGACATAGGTTATATATAGTATATCTGGTTTAATTTAGAAAGGCAACAAAACCTAATTTGACCAAGGATGCGCAAACTTCTGGCAGACCAACTGCCAAACGTAGCCTAGGGTTGCATTACAAATGGAGCACATTTCAATCACGAGGTGCCCTAGAGAGGCCATTACTGTATACGCAATACAGTGCAGTTATGTAGACAGTACAAGGCTATTTGAGATTAGGCGATGTCACGTCTCCCCCTAGCGACGGACACTGGTCATTGCGTCTTTAACCCGCATTGTCATAAATTAGCGGTGTGATGAAGACAGAGCAACATGGCGGAGAATGAAACCTTGGAGACTATTACCGAACATGAGCGCATATTACAGGAGATCGAGAGCACGGATACGGCCTGCATAGGTCCAACGCTCAGGTGAGAGACCAGGGTTTGCTGCCGTGTCTTCGCTCTGAGCGTTTCTGTCTGTCTGGTCTGGTAAAGATGGATGGAGTTAGGCCTTTGTTTGCTAAAGCTACAGCTATAGAGCTAACGTCATTCTGACAATCTTCATGTTAGATCAGCTCTCAGATCATGAACAGGATTAAGTGTTAAATGCTTAAAGTCTGGAGGACTAGTTTTACACGACAAACCTATGCAAGTTCGCTAATGTCTAAGACTGGTTGGGGTGAATAACCCGGGTGAGGCCGGTGCGAGGAGAGCCAGATCTTCTTTTTATTGGTGCTTTCAGCTGAAACATCTGACATGTCTTCATCTGACATGACAGGTCTTAGATCTGCTGGTACTTATTTACATCAGTATTCCTACGAACTGCAAATGAGTCTTAGAGGCAGAAAGATGAGGAACTGGTATGACTGGTTTTATCACAAACCACAGCTTTGGTCACGTACGACTCGACCATGAATGCTAGTCCAGATCTCCATATGTAATATAGAGTTATAACCTTCCCCATAACAGACTTAATAAATACTCCGTACTGTGGAGATGCTTGGATCAGAGCCATTGATTCCTCTGATCTACAACTCATGTCCTCCACGGAAACATCCACTGTAGCTGTATTCGTAGATTTGCTCTTAGCGGAGCTTCTCGGGTTTGCCCGGTGATAGCCGTGATTTATTCATTTTTCACAGTTTCCTCGCAAACCCAAAACTACAGACCCCAAAAAGCAGCGAGGGTGGGGAAATAAAGAATAGATAATTGCTTTGAGAGTCATACTGTTAAAACCTGGAGAGACTTGCCCACCATTCATTGCACATTTTATGACTGAACTTTGTCCCAAAGCTGCTTTACAGTCTAAAACCTGAACCTGCGAACCTGAACCTGGGTCCACGCTAAACAGTGACAAGTCAAGTCGATAAACACTGTGTAGCCAAATGCTTGTGTACGTCTAAAAGCATGGGTGTTAGTATGATGTTTATTCCAATTTTGAACTAGAGTTTGGAACATGAACTGTGAGACATCAGGCACTGTGCTGAACAGTAAGTCCTTATTCAATTGGCATACAGTCCTCTGAATGTTTCATATTAAGACACAGCTACGCAGGCCAATACCTTCTCTATTAAAGTTGGCATATCATATCTTTATGGACTTTTTAAGGAGGGCAGGTCGGAAGGTTGATGAACCTGCCGATGTAAGTGCCATATTAAGTTACCGAACACTACCGAAGCTGTTTGTCTGTAGAGATTCCGTGCATGTGTGCTTCATATTAATAACATGTGAGATGGCAGAAATGACAGATGACAAATGAAAAGAGGTGTCTACATACTTATGGCCATGTAGGGTTTACACTAATAAATGAACTGTTTGAGACACTTCTCAAAATAGGTACAATCAAAAAACGTACTCAGTCTGAAAAAAGTGGCAACTATGCATCCCTAGTCATAGTCCTATTAGAAACTGTGTGAAATAATTCTTATAAACTTATGACTGTAATAACTAGGTAATAACTATAACAGTACTGATTTATAGGGAATACACATGTAAAATCAGTATACTTAATAAAAATTATTTTTTTGTTGATACCGCATATGAACGATGATTACAGACCACAAAGAAAACTAGTCATTTACATATATGTTATTTAGCTCAGTGGTTCTCAACCTTTTTTCTTTGGAGCCCCCCTTACGAGTATCTCAAAAGCTGTGTCTCCCTCAGCCCACACACACACACACACACACACACACACACACACACACACACACACACACACACACAGACCAGAAGAATAAAGTGATTTACTGCAAAAAAATAACTTCAATTATAGCTTTTTCCATTTTTCCATTTTCTTTTTTTTTTAATTTTGGCTCCGTTAGCTAAAAACATAAGCTGGGCATTTTGCTTTAAACATCCCAATAGAGTAGACCTGTACACACGCACATCCTTACCAAAAATAATAATGATTCATTATGAGTGTAATAAGTGCCTACTCTTTTTCAGTGAAAGTATCTTGAGTAATTTACAGATTTTTTTTCCAGTGAGTGTGTTTTTTTTATTTTATTTAACTTTTATTTAGTCAGCCACTGATTGTGCAAGTTCTCCTACTTAGAAAGATGAGAGAGGTCTGAAATTTTCATCATAGGTACACTTCAACTATGAGAGACAAAATGAGGAAAAATAAATCCAATAAATCACATTGTAGGATTTTTAAAGAATTGAATTGTAAATTATGGTGGAAAATAAGTATTTGGTCAATAATTTTGGTTCAACTCAGTACTTTGTAACATAACCTTTGCTGGCAATGACAGAGATCAAACGTTTCCTGTAAGTCTTCGCCAGGTTTGCCACACTGTAGCTGGTATTTTGGCCCATTCCTCCATGCAGATCTCCTCTAGAGCAGTGATGTTTTGGGGCTTTTGCGGGCAAAAGGACTTTCAACTCCCTCCACAAATTTTCTATGGTTGAGGTTTGAGACTGGGCTAGGGCCATCAAAGTACAAAGGCTACCATCGTAACAACACTATGCCAAGAGGGAACTCGATCCTGCATGCTGGCGTGTCCCCCTGCTTAAGCCGTTACATGTCCAGGGCCGTCTGAAGTTGCCAGAGAGCACCATATCCTACACCATCCTACATACCTTACACCATACCTACTGTGAAGCATGGGTGGAAACCAATCATGCTTTTGGGCAATGTTTTTCTGCAGAGGGGACAGGAACGACTGATCCGGTAAAGGGAAAAATGAACAGGGGCCATGTACTCGTGAGAATTTTAAGCCAAACCTCCTTCCATCGTGGAGAGCATTGAAGATGGAACGTGGCTGGGTCTCAGCATACAATGATCCCAAACACACGCGCTCGGGCAACCAGGAGGGGAATCATTAAAAGCAATTCCAAGGTCCTTTTTTTGGAAAGTGCCTAGCCAGTCTCCAGATCGCAACCCCATAGAAAATTTTGTGGAGGGAGTTGAAATCCATGTTGCCCAGCGACAGCCCCAAAACATCACTGCTCTAGAGGAGATCACAAGAGGAATGGGCCAAAATAACCAGCTACAGTGTGTGCCAACCTGGTGATACGTGCAGGAAACGTTTTGTCATTTCCAACAAAGGTTTATGTTACAAAGTATTGAGTGAACCAAAATATTGAATCCATACGATTTTCCACCATAATTAACATAATTAATTTTTTTTAAAAATCCTACAATGTGTATTTCTTTTGAAGTTTTTTTTTTTCTCATTTTGTCTCTCATAGTTGAAGTGTACCTATGATAAAACTTAGCAGACCTCTCTCATCTTCTAAGTAGGAGAACTTGCACAATCAGTGACTGAACTAAATACTTTTTGCCCCACTGTAATGTTCAAGTCCCATTAGTCCATTTCGGTCCGTGTCCTGTTTCTCAGAACGTAATTCAAACATAAATGGTGCAAACTTGTATTATCGTTTTCTAGAAATGAGCAGAAGTGGGACTAAAGTGGGCTAGACGAAAAATGTCAGAGAAAGCCTTACAAATGTTGATTGTGTTACATTTAGAACGTTTATTTTTTCTCTCCCAACAATGGATTCTATATAAACACACAAGTTTGCCACGGAATAGTGTGATAAACATGAAACTTCAATCATCTCCCTAACTAGAGTCAAATATATCCCATCATCAACTGCATCCTTTCAAATCAGTGACATCGGACCGTGTAAAGTGTAATTAACTAAAAGAAACCTTGATACTAAATTAGGTCCGACAACAGCGTTTAACCTCCCAATGTTTATCGTCAACACGCTCCAGCGTTCATTTTGGTAACGTGAGCCTCGCTTTTCTGGTTGTGAATGGACTGGAAGTGGAAAGGTTACCAGAGGGCAGAAGAAACCACGTTTGGTAAGACAGGAAGAAACTTACGTTTGGGCTTAGCAATAACAGGAAGGAGGAAACGTTTGGACTATGGGGTGGCTGATGCTTGTTGTAGGTCTGTGTGCGCACTCATGCACTCGCACAAAGCATGGGAAGCACGTCGTCCTTGAACGATCAAGAGTGATGTGGGCAAGACTGCCCTCTAATTTTAGTGACTGTGAATAAAGGCTTTCCAGGAAGGGGCTGTAGCTCAATCATTTAATGACTAATGGAACATTGTCGGTTTGAGACTGCCAATCACTCTTGTTCTTATAAAACTGGATGCCAGATCGTCCTGGTTTGTCTGTTTTTATTATCCTGTCTTTCATGACACTAAATTCCTAGACACCAATGTTCACTAAGGACGATTTAACATTACAATACAAGTGTGGGTGGCTACAGAGAAGCCTGTAATTACAGCTTAAAGGAAGTGCTGACAATGTGTGTTTACATGGACTTGGTAATAAGCCAACTGCAGAAAATCTGATTTTGTCAGTAATCCGACCAATGAGTATGCATGCTCTTGAGTAATCAGATAATGGGAAACCTCAGAGAAATATGTCCCATAAACTTAAAAATTTCATATTATTTAATCAAATTCTTAGTTTTCTCAAGTATGTATTGCGTTTCACAATGCGTTCAATTCCAGGGTTGCCAGATAAAATAGGCCAAATAAAGCCAATTCTATAGAAGAGGCGAACCTGGCAACCGTGTCTGGTTAGGAAATCAGGTATCTCACCGAGTGTGTTTTATTGCACACAGTAATCCGATCATAGTCGGATTTCTGCAGTTATCTGATTGTTCAAGTGGTCAGGTATACAGTATACTCATCTGGAAATCAGATTAAGAAATCCAATAGATAGAGCTGGATTTTACCCCAGTAATCAGCTTACTCAGAGCAACCCGATTTCCTAACCTGACACATTTGCTAGGTCCGCCTATTCCTATTGGGGACTGTGGTAGCCTAGCGGTTAAGGTACTGGACTATTTGCCAAAAGGTCCAGGGTTCAAATTTGTAATTCTAAAATGTAAATGTATTCCAAAGACATGGCTTTATTTGGCCTCATTTTTCCATTGACTGTGCTGGGGGGTTTTTTAATGCGGGATTTGGCAACCCTGGAATTAAACGCTCCACAGAATTAAAGGCAGATGAACAGCAATCGAACACTTTGACTCTGAAACGTAGTATATACTCAAGAAAATGTTGAATTTGATTATTTAACATGGAATTTTGAAGTTTACGTCACGTGTTTCTGTGAGATTATTGGCTGGTTGCAAAGTAGAATCCGATTACTGCCCTAGTCATGCAAACCCGGAGCTTTCCCATTATCTG
Organism: Ancistrus triradiatus; assembly: GCA_025084515.1. Taxonomy (NCBI): domain Eukaryota; kingdom Metazoa; phylum Chordata; class Actinopteri; order Siluriformes; family Loricariidae; genus Ancistrus; species Ancistrus triradiatus. The sequence continues at coordinate 61,076 of JAJAGP010003583.1, forward strand.
ATTACTCAAATGCATGTAAACTCATTGGTCGGATTACTGCCAGAATCTGATTTTCTGCAGTTAACGGATAATTAAGTGCATTTTAATAGTAAAAATAACTCAGTAGCAGTATTTTCAGACTCACCAAGCCCTACAGTCAAGCCCCTGTCCAGATCAGAACAAAGGCTGCACCGGATTCACGGGAAACTCCTGCTGCCTCAACATGCTTGGCCTTTATTTCCTATGTGGAAACTGGCAGTGCAGGCCAGATCATGCTGTGTATGTTAAACCTGAATGAGACCACATTTGTGTGTGCTTCATACATCGGCGTACAGAGAGGTCAGTATCGTTTTGGTGGCATGCTGTGCCTGGTGCAAGGAATCTCTTTCAAAATAATTATTTCCACCTTATAATGGAGAACTGTGCATGGATCGCGGGACAGTCGTTGATTAGTTTGTTTGATAGCTGCTCATATTGTCAGTGCAACAGGAAATATGTCACAGTTTCTCATTCAAAAAATGGGTTTGTATATGTGAGAGGGAGACGGGCATCGGTGAGTGTGTTTGCATGCACTTAATAATCCGATAACTGCAGAAAATCAGATAATGGGAAAGCTCCGGGTGTACATGACTCGGGCAGTAATCGGATTTCTACTTTGCAACCAGCCAATAATCTCACAGAAAGGTTTGGCAAACCTCAAAACTTTTATGTTAGATAATCAAATTCATTTTTTCCAGTACATACTGCATTTCAGAGTCTCCCCAAAAGTGTCCGATAGCCGTTTCCCTGCCTTTAATTTCATGGCGTGTTTAATTCCAGAGGTTGCCAGATCCAGCGAGGAAAAAAACGCTAAAGTCAATGAGAAAAAGAGGCCAGATAAATTGGACCTGGCAACCGTGGGGAAATGCTCGTACACATGCGCAGTCTGAAAACACAGATTGTAATCGGATTACTTGTATACATGCAGTGAGTAATCTGATTACTAGGGTAAAATCCAGCTCTCTATCAGATTTCTTAATCTGATTTCTAGATCAGATTAAGTCTGTGGACTAGCGGATAAGGTACTTGACTCTGGACCAGAAGGTTCAGGGTTCAAATCCCTCTGCCAAGCTGCCACTGTTGGGTCCTTGAGCAAGGCCCTTGACCCACAATTGCTTGGATTGTAAGATTGTACCAATTGTAAGTCGCTCTGGATAAGGGCGTCTGCTAAATGCTGTAAATGCAAATGCAAATGTATACATGACCACTTGAATAATCAGATAACTGCAGAAACTCAATCATTCAGATTATTAAGTGTGTGTATGCACACTCAGTGTCATCGTCTTGTGAAACAGTGCAGTAGGCCTGTGTGTGAGGTCAGAAACTGTGCTCTTATTGGTGGGGAGAAATTTGTTTGTCAAATGTCACCTTTGCAAATAACAATCCCTGTCTGTGCTTTGTAGTGAATCCATCAAGTACTTTGTCTGCAGCATTCTTAGTACAATAGAAACTACACTGATTAAAAATGAGTAGCCACCTGCTAGTTCATGCTGTTGACACACAACCATTCATTGTTACACAACTGATGTAAATATTCGAGCTGGTGCCCTTTCCAAGGCGTTTACAATATACAATAAATATACATATACAGTGGTGCTTGAAAGTTTGTGAACCCTTTAGAATTTTCTATATTTCTGCAAAAATATGACCTAAACCAACATCAGATTTTCACACAAGTCCTAAAAGTAGATAAAGAGAACCCAGTTAAACAAAAGAGACAAAAATATTATACTTGGTCATTTATTTACTGAGGAAAATGATCCAATATTACATATTAGTGAGTGAACTACTAGGATTATCAGTTAATTTGAAGGTGAAATTAGAGGCAGGTGTTTTCAATCAATGGGATGACAATCAGGTGTGAGGGGGCACCCTGTTTTATTTAAAGAACAGGGATCTATCAAAGTCTGCTCTTCACAACACGTTTGTGGAAGTGTATCATGGCACGAACAAAGGAGATTTCTGAGAACCTCAGAAAAAGAGTTGTTGATGCTCATCAGGTTGGAAAAGGTTACAAAACCATCTCTAAAGAGTTTGGACTCCACCAATCCACAGTCAGACAGATACAAATGGAGGAATTGGAGGAAATTCAAGACCATTGTTACCCTCCACAGGAGTGGTCGACCAACAAAGATCACTCCAAGAGCAAGGCGTGTAATAGTTGGCGAGGTCACAAAGGACCCCAGGGTAACTTCTAAGAGCAACTGAAGGCCTCTCACATTGGCTAATGTTAATGTTCATGAGTCCACCATCAGAAGAACACTGAACAACAATGGTGTGCATGGCAGGGTTGCAAGGAGAAAGCCACTGCTCTCCAAAAAGAACATTGCTGCTCGTCTGCAGTTTGCAAAAGATCACGTGGACAAGCCAGAAGGCTATTGGAAGAATGTTTTGTGGGCGGATGAGACCAAAATAGAACTTCTTGGTTTAAAAGAAAAGTGTTATGTTTAGAGAAAGTGAAACACTGCATTCCAGCATAAGAACCTTATCATATCTGTGAAACATGGTGGTGGTAGTATCATGGTTTGAGCCTGTTTTGCTGCATCTGGTCCAGGACAGCTTGCCATCATTGATGGAACAATGAATTCTGATTGATATCAGAGAATTCTAAAGGAAAATGTCAGGACATCTGTCCATGAACTGATTCTCAAGCAAAGGTGGGTCATGCAGGAACGTTTAGTTGCAGTTATTGCTGCACGGGGGGGGGGGTATCTTCCAATCCAGGTAATGGATTGGAAGATATTAGAAAAAATATCCCAGTTTTAATAGTTCAGCATATTTACAGTACAAACCTCAATGAACTATGAGGGCAAAAAAAAAACACCACGACCACAAAAAAAATTTAAATTAAAAAACAAAATGATTGGTCATTAATCGTAATCGAGGTAGTGTGTTCAGTTAATCGAGATATTGATTGGAGGTCATATTGAATAGATCATGTAAATACATTTCTGGCACTACTATATTGACTCTGTGAAATAATGTGCATCGACAGCAGTATGATTTGACCAATTCTGTACAATAGAGGGCGCACTTGTTGCACTAATGCGCCCTTGCTCTTGCACTGTGACGATACAGAATTTTGCAAGTGGTTCCGGTAGATATGTTGGTCATTTCATCCAAATTTCTGTTTTAATTACAGCCAGTTACACACTGAATACTGGTAGGTTCATTACTATAGGAAACAAAGCATGTTTTTAGGCTTGTGCATGACCATCTGGACCATGTAGCAGTGCCAGCGAGGTGAAGAACGTCGCTACAACACGGCAGCACTCTGCACAGCATGAAGCACCTGTTTCATGCTCCTCACCAGCACTTTTTTTTGCACCAAGCACCAGGACAAGCAGAGCTTATGTTATGTCATGTCATGGGTTGATAAGTGGCCGTCTGGACACCATGGAGGCGTGTTATGTTCTAAGATGTGATAACGGAAAGTGATATACAGTATATTAAGGATGGACGATCTGCACTATTGTATCGTGATATTCTTAGGCTGGTTCATGATCCATGATATATCACACAATTATTTTTCATTTTGGGTTTTAAGACTAATTCGCTAAATGTACACAACAATCTCAACTGATTTATCTACTGATAAAATTATAGCACTAATAATAAAAAACAACAGACATATCCGAGAGCACTAATGTAGAACCTTTTTAAGCACACTTTAGTAAAATGCAATATTTCAAAATCTAAATATCACATACACACTGATTCATGAACAGTTTTTTTTCTCCATCAGGTCAAAAATATACACAACACCCAAAACCAGGGACCGGATTCACGAAAGTGTCTTAAGAAAAAACTCTTCTTAAACATGTTTTCTCTTAACTTCATTTTGAAGGAAACAAGTTATGAAATATCTGTTATTCTTCAAATAACTTCTTAAGAATTTTCTTATTTTTTATCTCGGGTTCACTGGTTTGTTATGGAGTTGGAAAAAAAAAAGTTATGAAATAATTGTTATTCTTCAAATATTTTAAGAATTCTTATTTTTTCTTAACTCTTTTCATAAGAAACAAGTGGTATTCTTGAAAACATTCTGTTCCGAAATATTTCTTAACCTTACGATAGCCTCTCGCTTGTCTTCGGCTGTAGGACTTGACAATTTAATCGAAATTTTAACAGCTAACTTAATTTCCAAGGAGGATTTTTTTTCCTGGTGGTTATTTCTTCCACCATCACTTATGTCTTGTTAGCTATTTTGATGTTATTTTTACTCCATTTTGCTGTTCTCTGAGCAGATTAAACTAAACAATAGGAAACGCAGTACATTCAAATTCAAAATGTGTCTCATGGGACTGTGGTAGCCTAGCGGTTAAGGTACTGGACTCTGGATCAGAAGGTCCAGGGCTCAAATCCCACCTCTGCCAAGCTGCCACTTTTGGGTCCTTGAGCAAAGACCCTTAACCCACAATTGCTTGGATTGTAAGACTGTACCAATTGTAAGTCGCTCTGGATAAGGGCGTCTGCTAAATGCTGTAAATGTAAATGGTGCATATTGTAAACTGTAAAATGCGACAATCTATATAAGAAAAAGTTTTTCTTAAGAAAATCTTATGGCCATAACAGTATCTTAAGCTAATAGTTGAGAACTACAGTTTATTACATTTTTTAAATTGCATTTCAAAACATATTTATGAACTTTAGTGTTTGTCTTAAGAATATTCACAAGTTTTTCTTAAGAAAGCTTCAGATTTTGATTGGAGTCTTACTGCACTGATGACGTATGCACCTACAGCACAATAAAGTAACTGTACTGGTCAACTAAAGTGAGTTTTGCCCCCATTTTATCCCTTTATTGTCTATTAGGGCTGGTTACTGATCTTGTGTGTGATGCCCGACCCAGCCAGAAGACCCACCTGGGACTTAAACCCGGGTCACTACAGTGCTGGGCTAGCAAATTGGTTCTGCATGACCCCAGTGCATTGTGTAAAATAATAAATTAAAATGGTGGTACTGAAGAACATGGGGTGAGCTTCTCACCTCGGTTTCACTGGTTTGGTATGGAGTTGAAAAGCAAACGCAACAGCCCACGGAACTCCATTAATCTGTGCTAAATGTATATTTGAGAACATTAAACGAATCACCCCTCATCATTTTGGTGTTACAGGTCGGTGTATGATGACCAGCCCAACGCACACAAGAGGTTTATGGAAAAACTGGACGCCCGAATACGAAACCATGACAGAGAGATCGAAAAGATGTGCAACTTCCACCATCAAGGCTTCGTAGATGCCATCACAGAACTGCTCAAAGTCCGAGCGGATGCAGAGAAGCTGATGGTAGGAAGTCGTGAATGGATCCATAACCTTTTTAGAGTGGTATAGAAGGGTAAAAGGGTATCGTTGGCATTTTATTGATTCTAATTCTGATTCCGATTATCAATTCCGGTTGTCATCGATTCCAATTTTTTGATTCCAAAATGGTGAAAATATGTGCCAGATGTTTAGGTACCACCAAACTTCAATCAATTATTAATGTTGATAAGTAATCTCCTCTGGGGAAATGATGAATCTGTGATCCAAAAGGGAATGTAATAATTTTTACATTATTTGCTTTTAACTTATTAATAGGTTTAAATGGGAAGAAAAAAGCTTATCCTAAAACTGTCCACTTTCCATTTGGACCACAGGTTCGTCATTTCAGCAGAGGTCATTTATGACCAGTGGTAATTAAGAGAGCCAGGGCTGCTTCCCTTACAAGTTTCCCTGCAGCATTTGTAACAGAAAAGTGATTAGGAAAAAATACATTGCAATAATAAGATAATGATGGTTAAAATGACATAAAACAGTGATGTAGGGATTTCAAAGAAAAGAAGCAGCTAGGTTTTCTAAGGACCTGCCCACGCTTGGCCCTTATTGGTGTAACCGCGTGAGTATCAGGCAAAATGCGAACTGGACTAGTGGTTAGAGTAGGGCTGCAACTAACGATTATTTTAATAATCGATTAATCGGTCGATTATTTTTTCGAATTAATCTATGAATCGGGTTAAAAAAAAAAAACCTTTCCATGTCTTTATTCAAAAATATAACATTAAATAACAGAGCAAATAAGTGCTTACAATACATGAATAATAATAAATTACATTTATTAATAAATTAAAATAACAAATTAAGTAATAAAGAAAAATAAGTGCATCTCTGATGCAAACACTACATACAAACTCATTCACGCTCTTTCTTTAGGAACTTTGCATTGCAAGCCAAAAATGTTAGCATGTCAACATGCTCCTGGCTAAAGCTGGCTCTCTTTTTTAGAGACTATATTTATTGCCGCAGAAGATAGACGCTCAGATCGTGTTGAAGTAGCAGGAATGCATAAATAGGACTTGGCTAGCCTGGCCAATATAGGATATCTGTCTCTTAACTCCATAACTGTCATTATCCAGCTAACAAGCATCAACCCTGCTATTCCCGTTCGCATAGTGTGAGAGCGCCTTACGTTTCCTCACTTCAAAACGGAACAAACTCGGGATATTGTGGTGACTTACGCTGTTGTTGAGCTCCCTTCATCCTCATCAGTGACTCCCAACATGTTTTCGTTTCGAGGGCTGTATCAGCACTGGTGTGCTCCTGCGCCAGGTCAGATCACTTTTGCAAAGCTTGCATGTTGCAATTCTTAACGCTAACTTGTTTTGAAGATTCCGCGTCCGCGCCGGCTCCGTCTCGCTCCGTTCAATCGCTCGTATTTTTTTTTTCAGCGTTGACGGAGTGCCGCAAGTAACGTAAGCGGATATGATAAGGCGCTGGACACATAAATCATGCGACACAACGAATCGATAATGAAATTCGTTGTCGACACTTTTAATAATCGATTATTATCGATTTTATCGATTCGTTGTTGCAGCCCTAGGTTCGAGATGATAAAACACCTTTGGACGCCAATAATAACGTGTTTAATATGACGGTTCTTGTGATTTCTTTGTTGATGCAGATTGTCGATACTTAATCATTCACTGTCTTAAATGTAATCAGTGTCATCATTCATGATCTTAAATGTCTAAGCACATGCATAAAACCCCCCACAAAACTTCACTGCGTGGTTTGACAACATGCCTGGCACACGACATAACTGCTTGCACATGTTGCTTCGTGAAAGAGTGGCTAATAAAACTAATCTTTTGGATTGAAAAGGCATCGTTTGTGTCAGAACGTGACGCTTTGGCAGCCCTCCGTCCCAGTGACATGTTGTGTGGCAGCAAACGAGATAAAACTTGGTGCTGATTTATAAGTGCATTCTGTTAAAGGTGACGTTGTCCGCTTTGTATGGCTGTGTAGTGTTTTTAATGGACAAAAAACACACAATGAATCATCATTTCATATTAGAATTGTTTTCCAGCACAAATTAAAATATCATGCAGTCAGCATTTCTCTCTCTATCCGTGCAGAAGCGTTCCTATACTCATGGCACGCCTTGCCGAACTGGAGGCCAATTCCCGTTAGCTCCCTTTACACATCGGACAGGGAAGGGCATGCACCAAATGGTGCATGGGTGGTTCACCAAAGCCTTTAATTATATAAAGCATATTCAGATAACAAGAGGGCAGATACTGCGTCAATGAGGTCGCTAGGCTCACTTTGTCTGCGAATGAATGAGATTTTTAATCATCCATAAATCGTGCTTTCTTATTACAATGACCTAATGAGACTTACTATGTGGGAAAGTCCGTGGCTGTTCGGTCCCTGCACCTGCGCCGCTCTACTGGTGCCGTGTCCCCCGCCATTCGCTGTTAATCAACCGCCCCGCGTTAGCGTTCAGCCAAAAGACGAACGGTTAATTACCAGAAAATGCTAGCCCCAGACAATGAACAGCGCATAGAGCTCATTTGAGGTTATCAAGAAGGGACCAGTGGTCAATTGGGTCATCGATTTGAATTGTTTGACAGAGCCGGGGGAGCAGGCAGAGTTCAAAAATCCCAAGTCGAATCGAGAAGTTTGTCACAGAATCTGTTAGAAAGGGCTGTCATAAGCGATTATCGCGCATAAAAGCTCGGCGCCGACCAATAGTTCAAGTTCCCTCCACGCTGTTTAATTTGAATTTGCATCGCTTTGTTCCCGGCTCCTCATCAAGCCTGATCTGATTACAAGGCTGAGCAGCTACGACGGAGAATAGCGCGCTTATTGGACTAACAAAAGTGGGTTTTTTTTTTGTTTTTTTAGGGCCAAGTGACCGACACCAACAGAAGACTTCAAGAAGCCGGGCGAGAGGTACAGCGTGGCTTTTGTGAACGTTAGGACGGCATGACTGGGTGAACTGTCCTGTTAATTGTACTCTTTCACCTTCCCTTATGTAAGGTGACCGCTCAAACAGAGGAGGTCATTCGCTGCAGGGTTCAGCAGAGGAACATGGCCACTACTGTGGAAAAACTCCAGCTCTGTATTCCTGGTAACTCACGCTCACTCACCCAGAACACACACCTTTATTAGAACAAGCTAATAGTGTTCGAGGCACGATGGTGCCTCCGATGTGGCTGGGTTCTACAGAGATGCCGAAAATTGGCTGTATTTGAGGGAAACACAGTCCAAGACGGATCATGTCATGTGGTTGTGAAGACAGGGGATGGACACACCAAGGTTTGACAGAAGCAGTTGTCTGAAGGCTGGTCTACAGTCAAGTCAGATTTATTTATATAATGCTTTTTACAATGGAGCATTGTCTCAAAGCAACTTTACAATTTTAGATTATCCCCTAAGATCTACGTCCAATCCCAAATTGAGCAAGCGTAGGGCGACAGTGGCAAGGAAAAACTCCCCAAGTGTTCGCCCAAGGAGGTTGGGTCCCTTTTTGAGTCTTGGTCCTCCTAAGGTTTCTTCCTATAACTCAGGGAGTTTTTCCTTGCCACTGTCGCCCTAGGCTTGCTCAATTTGGGATTGGACGTAGTTATTAGGAGATAATCTAAACTTGTAAAGTTGCTTTGAGACAATGCTCCATGGTAAAAA
>JAJAGP010003584.1:0-15920 GCA_025084515.1 Ancistrus triradiatus
GGTCATATTTATGAAGAAATATAGAACATTCTAAAGGGTTCACAAACTTACAAGCACCACTGTATGTAAATGATTACAGGTGTGGTCTGATTAGACACTGGGTCTCACCAAAGGAGGGAGTAAAAATGTTTCCCCTATAGGGCTGCCCTGTAAAAAGGCTCTCTGAGGCTACTTTTGAGTAGTATACCTTTTGGTGAGAGATCATTTGACTCAAAGACATTTTGTCCAGTTGACAGACTTTGATAAGGGGAGCATCTTTTTCTATCTGGCTGCGTTATGTTTTATGTTTTTTAGAGTTTGTACTTGAATTCAGTTGAAAGTGAGAGCTATGGCTGATTAAAGTTTAGTTTGTCTCATCTGTTACTCTCTTATCAGCTCAAACTGCCACAGAGAACACGCCGTAACATTTCCACAGAGCCATGAAACCAAAGTCAAAACAAGCGCCGCAGTTTGTGTGCTGTGATATCAATATTCAGAGCAAGTTTAGATGTTTTGATTTTTGCATCTTCTTCCAAGCAGGATAACTCGAGGTTGCTTTATCGTATGGTGGTGATGCCGCTATATTTCAAAAGAGTAACTTTTGATGTGTGTCTATAGCCATGTGTCGAGTCCTAGACTTATGAGAAGGGTTCATTCAGTATGCAGGGTCATGTTTTCCGTTCTGTTGTGAGCTCTACTGATTTCTCCCGGACACTGATGAGATGTAAAACTCTGTATATTCGCCGATGATCATGGAAACAAAGTGCCATTAGCGGCTAATTCCTCCCATCCCGTCCACCTACACCCTTTTAAACTCATTCAGATGCAGAGATAAACATCCAGAGCCCGGGTGCTATTAAAGCAAGGCAAACGCTATCGAATGTTAAGCAGCATCTACCTTTTGTTTCGAAATGAAGTCAGTAATGAGACCCTGACACAGCTATAACAATTTTATTCTAATAGTCAAAGACTAGGCTAACACAAGAAATACAGCGCTGAAGGAGCTGCCAGGTCAGAACGCATTTAAAAATACAGTGGTACCCCGGTACATGTCCATAATTCTTTCTAGAAGGCATGTGAGTGCCAAGAGAATTTTACCCATAAGAAATAATGTTATTCGTCAATGGAGTTGTACTGTATACTTCAACACTATATACAGTGGGGCAACAAGGTATTTAGTCAGCTACCTTCTCCGACTTAGAAAGATGAGAGAGGTCTGTAATTTTCATCAAAGCTACACTTCAACTAGGAGAGACAAAATGAGAAAAAATCCAGGAAATCACATTGTACGATTTTTAAAGAATTTCATTGTAAATTATGGTGGACACACCGGCATGTGGCCAAAAGTATTGGGACGCAAACCCACACTTGGCCAAATGTATTGGGACATAAACCCACACGTGGTCAAAAGTATTAGGACACACCAGCACATAATCAAAAGTGTAAGGACACACCGGTATGTGGTCAAAAGTATTAGGTCACAAACCCTCACATGGCTAAAAGTATTGGGACACAAAAATACACATGGTCAAAAGTATTGGGACATAAACCCGTGCATGGCCAAAAGTATTGGGACATAAACCTGCGCATGGCCAAAAGTATTAGGACACACCAGCATATAGGCATAAATATAAGGACACGCCGGTATATGGCCAAAAGTATTAGGTCACAAACCCGCACATAGCTAAAAGTATTGAGACAGAAAAACACACATGGTCAAAAGTATTGGGACATAAACCCGTACATGGCCAAAAGTATTGGGACATAAACCATTCAGGGCCAAAAGTATTTGGACGCAAACCTGCATTTTTCTATTTGCCCCATTTCAAGCCCTGTTATGGATTTAGATCTAGTTATGACGTTGATGTAGATCAAACCGTTAGTGGGTCATTAATGAGGAAATCAATTAATGCAGCTATGTCAAGCTTGTCTTTTGTTTTTCTTTTTTTTCATTACGTAATTTCAGAGACTGTCATTACTGTACTCTGGGCACGTTTTGCTGATTTCCTACAGGAAAAGTGAAATATTATATACATGTACAAGAGTACTTTTGAACAGAGGGTTTGTGCACTTTGTATGACTCGCCTTATTTCAGTGTTGAATCAATCTGAGGCCTCTGCACTCCTCCTGCGTATTTCAAATTAAACCCGTGCGTGATTATTGATCTGCATGGTTGTAAATAATGAAAGCGTCAATATTCACTGCTCATTTGGTCCTCGGATGTTGCTTATTGTCCAGTTTCAGTATGACCTAAGCACTCGATGACTGAAGTGTATTAGAGCTAAGGGAGAAAAACAGGGTTAGACCGGGTCACTCTGTGGACATGAAGAGCTCTGTTCTCTACAGGAAGCTGGAAACATCTCTGCATAATGTATGAGTTCAGGTACAGCTTCGTTTATTACTGATATAGAACAGAACCAGGTAGCAGAGTTAGAGTTATACTGCAAGTGTAATATTTATTAAGATTTTATACAATAAATAACTGAGGACATGGACAAATCTCCAGAGGTTTGTATTATGTCCATTGCTCACAGACTGTTTTACTGTTTAGATAAATGAGCTGGAGTGAATCGTTGTTTACATAAAGCACCAGAACCAAACCTCTATTTATGCAAACCCAAAGCAGGAAATGCAAATAAAAAATAAACGCAGTGTTTCTGATATTTACTTTAACTTTTCTTTCGTCTCAGACCGTATGAATCCAATCCAAGTCAACTTCATTTCGTTTGTTAATGAACATCCTGCATTTCAGACCTGATACAAATTCTCCACAGTACCCTCTTCTTCCACAGCCGTGCCTTTCTAATGTGTGCAGCATGTGGTTTTGTTTTGTGTTTTGTCTTGTTTTAAAATGCTGGACGTCCCTGATAAAGATGTCGTCTTGAAGGCAGCTCATGTTGCTCTAAAATCTCAGGGTACTTTTCTGCATTAATGCTGCATCACAGAAATGGAAATGACCTTTACCACGGGCCCTGACCCGACCCCATACCATGCCTGTCTTTTGGACTTGTTCCTCATACCAGTCTGGATTCATCTTTGGTCCGAAAAAGAGAAACATCTGGAGGGGACAGTGTGCGAGAGAGAGCGAGAGCTCAGTACAGAGACAGCAGGACGTTCAGCAGATGCACTAAGGCGCAGTACCTGGCACTGCTGTACCCTCCACACGCACTAATGCAGGTACAGGAGACAGACGACTGACTTTATTGCAACACATTGTAAACACAGCCCTCTGTATAAGCCTGTGGAGCATCGCCAAGAACATTATAGCACCAAATGCCGGGTCGCCAGCGTCTTATGGGGTCCAATCATCGTACCAGTGAAGTGCAGAGGAAACATTAACCAGCTGTGCCTGACTAATTCAAAAACACTAGACCAGCTTATGGTGCGCTTTGAACAGTTTTACTGGTCACCAGTGTGAGATGTGGGTATGGTGTGCATGTCACCAACCGATGGAGGAAAACACTTTTTTTCTTTGAGCCCCTTTTCTTGTTTTTCAGCTCTCCTACTGAATTAATTGGTTTTTTACAAAGCATTGTTTTATAGTTGTGTCTCATGACCAAAAGCAGCACGTCTCACTGACATCGGCTCTGAAGTGCATGCATTTCTGTAGCTAATAAACTAACTAACAGTCCCTGTAGGTAAAGAAGCTGACAGGACACTCCAGATATCTCACAGCCGCCTGGCGTGCATACAAATAATTCTCTCAATACATAGGAAATGCAATCTGTATCATTTTATTCTCCCAGAACGTGGCGGGTTTATGGCACTCTTCCTATTGTGGTAAGCAGAAATATAATTAAGTGTCAGAAAAAAAGCCAGACACAAAGGCAGCGTGAGGAATTACCCTGCGTTACCTGTTTTATCTTTGTCATTCAGCCTCCTGTACCCCCCTCAGATGTACCTCCCTCAGATGTGTTCAGTTCTGGAGGTACAAAAGAAACTGCACTGAAGAGAGTCTCACCAATCAGGGAATTTGGTTTTACCTTCTCTCTTGTACATCAGTCCATTGTGAGGAACGTCCTTAGAGGATGGATCTTGGGTGTAAAGGAGAAAGAACTGAAAATAGTCCACCAACCAAAAATGTTCAGCCACCATCCTGTTAGCACTGATGACGGATTAGAGGATGACTAACGCAAACTGACTTTACGTTTAGTTTAGCAATGTGGTAGACTAATAGAGGGAACCATCTTTAAAAACTCCAGCAGCACTGCTGTGCCTGAGCCATTCATACAAAAAACCCACCTGTCCTGTTTTGAAAAAGAAAACGAGTATATTAATGCCGTCCTTCACACTGAGTCTGAAACTGACGGACCGAGGCGCTGCATAAAATGTTTAATCGGAGCCTGTACTCATTTCTGCATTAAAATCAGGCTGACCAATCAGAGCTCGGTCGCTGGGCAGAACAGCTCAAGAGCTTATAGGACGAGCAACAGGCTGCCTCTACAAACATGGATATTAAATAAAAGATCTGGTGGAATAGAACTGAAAGGCTGGAGAATGATGGTGATAAAGCTCTCAGGGACTGGATGGAAGCATCTGATTATTTATCTAAAATACAAACTAGAGCTTCCTGCACTCATCTTCATTCATGTCTTTGTCTTTTTGAGTTGACGATGTGAAAAAGACATGGAGAAACCTCCGACACATTAAGAAATTAAAGAAAGCAGAAGCAGGGAGTTTACAGTGTTTAGACAAAAAAAATCCATGTAGCGCCCTCGGTGTGAAGGTAACACTACGTTAATAATTGCACCTGGCATGTGTAACAATTAGTGTTGTATCAGCTTTCCACCACAAATAGACACCAATTCTCAAATACAATTGAATCCACAACCCTTAAGCAGATGGACATTATGCGGCCCTGCATCTGTGGTTAACCTTGGTTGGTCAAAATTCGATGATTACTAAAATCTTTGAGAGATGTTGGATACGATGCTCGGTAATCATTGAGATAAGACGAGGTGAAGTTAGTAATGTTTGATGGTCTTAAATAATATCCGAACTGTAAACACTATTGAAAGAGAGAAGGTCTCACAGCCTCCCTTTAACGAATCACCAGGGGTTGTTTATTTGTCGGCGTCTCTATTTGCTGTGTCCCTTTGATAAGAATCCAAGGAATCAAAGCCGCTCAGCTGGATTTGCTCTGCTTCTCTCAGTCGGTCTGATCAGTGCTGAAGCTCGGCAGGGTTTCACCTCCATGGCTCAGGCTGATGGTGTTCTGGAGCGGATTTACTGCCAATCACACATTTTATAGCCAACCTGGAAAAGCAACTGGAATTCTGAGGGAGCCCCGGTCCGCCTGTGATCCGCACAGCAGGTGCAGAGCTGAAATGGACAGAGAGCGAGGTGTTGGTAGAATTGTTATGGGGAAGGGTAACGGTTCCTCTAGTATGGAGAGCGTGCTGTTTATTCAGCCCTACTGGTAACTGCTGCCTCTGGAGTGTGAACATGTACACAAAATACCTACAGAGAGCAACGTGGGGGCACCTCGACCACCCCGACCCCCCATCATGAGGTGCCCTGACACTCACACTGTTTAATCCTGATCTACTGACTCACTGAGCTCACGATTAAAGCTACGATGAAATCTGCAGCATTATGCAGTAAATTAAGGGGGCACACATTACAGCAGTCGACTCCCTTAATTCACACTTCAACTGTTTGACATCGGACCTTGGCAATGCGGAATTCAATTCCAGATCGTTATTTAGTGAACGAGTGAAGCGCTGTGTCCTGCTCCTCTCACATTACTGCACAGCCAGGTGCTTCCTGCAGCGCTTTGGGTTCCGGTTAGTCTAAGTCTCATAGATCCAAATTCAGACTGCGATCTAAAATAAAATAAAACATAGATATATATTATAATATATAAATTAGAAATTATAACATACTAGTAATTAAATATATCTTTTAATCATATAAATAACTCTTATAATAATAATAATAATCATAATAATAATAATAGTAATAACTCCAGTTTACAATAAAACCTCCCACATTCAGAAGACATGTGTGAGGTAAATTGGTAGCTCTAAATTGTGTCTGGCTGGTGTTATGACTTTGCCATTTATGCATTTAATAATGACATTAAATAAATACATAAACTAATAAACCAAACCAGAAAATGTGACATTATGCCCTTCTGTAGCTTTGTATAGTACAAGGTGAATCTGCCGAGCTGTAGGGTCCTGAAATCCTGGGTTCGAAGCTCGTTTGGTTGAGGTCAGTGTGAAGTTTGATGTTGGTTTTGGTTCTGCCAGCATCGGTGAGGGTTTCCTCAGTGTCTGTGTGGTGTTTGGTATGTTCTCCTTGAGTCGGTGTGAGTTTCCTCAGGGCTCAGTGTTAGAGTGCAAAGCATTGCTTCAGGCAGATCGTGGTTCTCCTGTCTGCGCAGTCAGTACATGGTCAAGTCGTTATTAATTGATTCATTATTAACAGTCACCGATGGGCTATCAGAAGTTGATTATGGAAATCGTTGAAGACCGAGGCTCAGCTGGATGCTGGTGATCGATCACCACACGGTGGAGCAAATCCTCTCCAAACTTTCTTCTCCTCTGTCACCAATGGAGCTCTAAAACAAACTCGGATTTTCTCAGCTGCGCGCGGATGCTTCACCTTTTCAGCAAGTCTTTTTTCTTTGTTTGTTTCATTGTGGGTTTTTTTTCTCTGTAGTCTCTCTCTCGCTCTCCATTAAAGCCATTTGAAGCGAATTTGAAGTAACCCGTGCGTTTCCGATGCGCTCCGGGACCGGACATGGTCTCGTCCAACGACAGCGTGAGCACCGGGGCTGGTCGGGCGGCCAGCGGCGGAGGCGGCGGCGGCGGCGGTGGAGAGCCCCAGCTCCAGCTCAGCCCCACCGGACACCTGGTGGTGGCCTCGTGCCTCGGTCTGATCGCCTCGCTCGGGTTCGTTAATAACCTGCTGGCGCTGGTGCTGTTCGGGCGGCACAAGGCTCTGCGCTCCCCCATCAACCTGCTGCTCATTAACATCTCGCTCAGCGACATGCTGGTGTGCGCGCTCGCCACGCCGTTCAGCCTCGCGGCCAGCACGCGCGGACGCTGGCTCGCGGGACACACCGGCTGCGTGTGGTACGGATTCGCCAACTCGCTGTTCGGTGAGTACGGACGGAGATTTAGTAGGTTCTTACAAAACACGACTTCGCAGCTCTGCTATCTGATGCTATGCACCGTCTCTCCGCGTCCATTCTCATCCTATAAACAAACGGGGCCAGAACAGGACCGGTACGGGACCAACACAGGACCAGGTCGTATTTAGGAAATCAGCAAAACATGCACTCTGACCTGGGTGCCCAAACTTTTCCTAACGCTCTGGCTTATTTTGTTCCGTTTACGTGTTTGCCCTCTAGTCCTCCGTCTGGAGTCAAATCCGGTTTGCAGAGGTTCGGTGGCGACCGTTTGGGAAATTTCATGCTCTTTTTCATACTCTAGTAATAATGTCAAATATAATAATATAATTTCCTTTTTAAAAGCTTTGTTTTTTTTTTTTACACACTTTAACCCTGAAAATGGGAAAAAATCAAACAAATGAGATTATGCCTCTTTCAACTGACCAAATTCCAAAAGTTTTTAAAGGATATTGATAAAGTGGGACACTAAATACTCTGGGGCATGGCCTGAAATGATCTAATGTAAATGATAATGATATAAATGATTATTTTATATATTTTGGGGAGGGGGGGGGGGGGTTGGGGATTGTATAATGCTGGCTACTGAAATATATTCAACTTAAAACTTTAACAATAAAAACAGGGGACAGAGCAAAATCTGCCAAAAAAATTACAGGACAAAATTTTTAGGTTTTCTGGTGCAGTTTGCGAACAAATTTCAAATGTAGAAATCTTGAGTCAAGATCTGTTTTTATAACCTTAACATCATTTACCTTAGAGTGTTATGTCATTTCACTTACCATAGTTTCTTGTGCTTCTGTTTTTGAATTTGGCTCGGTCACGCCCCCGGGTATGACATCACATCTACAGAACTTTAAACATTTATCGCCTGACATCCCAAAGATTAACTGAATAATGGTTTTTGATCATTAAAACACTGCTAAATGAAGATACTGAGAATCAAACTTAAGCCCCACTTTATCTGTTGTCCCACTTTACCAATGTTTGATTTTTAAAAAATAAAATCCAGTATTAGACTCACCTGTACTCCTTTACAAACATGGTGCAGTTCTGTTGAACACTGTATTCTTCTTTTTATAATAATGTGGATATATTTTGTGAACATGATCAGAGTGGGCGCTCAGTTGGCACAACGGGCTTGGCACTGGCTGTGAGCCCTGGGAGTGTCTTCCAGCCGGATTGGGCATCACACCTTTCTGTGCCTGTGCCCACTCTGGTTGTGGAAATGTTCTCCAGCTCTACAATAGTGACTTCTAGTGGCTTGGAGCGGCGTAGGTTCCACTGCGCACTCACGCCTGTTTTCTGGGTGATAGGCACTGGACCTCTGTGACCCTGGAAGGGACAGACAGGGATAAAACAAAAACAAAAACAAAAACAAAAACAAAACATTCATTCGATGTACATCTACAGTATGTGGATAACCGTTACCCTGCTGCTAAAACATCATCATCAGACTATGGGCTTCAGTCATAAAAGTCCTACAGACAGTAAACACAAATATATCGATTGATCAGCTTTAATTTATTAAAAAGAGAGTTTATTTACATTCAGTGAATACAATGGGTCTGATTTGTAAGGCAGGCTGTTACTAAGATCCACTATTCTACCAACAGAAGAGAATCAGTGTGATCCCGGTGTTAGAACCAAAATCCCATTGTAACTTTTGTTCTTTAATTAGTGACTCTAAATTATTTAGCTGAAGCTCTTAATGTGAATGTTCTGAGTCAGAAATGTTAAAGTCGGAGTTCTAGATCATCAGCAGCTTGGTCGGGTTAATCAGAGCTGGGCTTAACAGATCCATGAATGAAGCTCCGATCAGCCGGGGATGGTGTTTAATGAGAGACGCCGAGTTTAACACCAGCAAACGCCGTGAAGGAAATCAGAAAGAAGGAGCTGCTGGAACCGGCGGAGCCGCTGATGCTGTATAACTCTCCCGGAACATTCTGCTGATCCATCAAACCAAACCCAGCTAGAAGCTGCTCCAGCATTTCTGCTGATGGGACTCAAACTGATCTTCAGTCGAGCTGCGACTCCATTAAGAGTCCAGGACCTTTGGTTTAAAGTACTGATCTTTATTATGTTTATTATGAGCTGCGGTCAGAGTGCTGTTATCGGGCATTATTGGCACTACTAGAACTCTCCGGTGATGAGATTGCGAGATCGGAACTAACTGTGGCATAATAAGGCATAAATGTATTTTCAGTGAAGAGTGCGATGCCTTAGACATGCAGTTATCACAGATCTGTAACTCCCCTTTACCTGCCATGCTTTTTCTTTTGTACACTTCACTGTCAGTTCTCCCGCCGGGCCGGTTATCTTTACAGTCATCGCTAACTGATTTGTCGTTAGAAACAAGTAAATGTATTGTTACTGACTTAGTGAGGCAGAAGCGGCAAGGGAAATAACTGATCAAGTTTATGAGCCGGGGGATGTTCAGAGTCTCAGCACTGCAGAGATTAGTTTTCCTCCTGCTCCTCAGTGACGGGTCCTCCGGCCGGCTTTGCTAATGAGCTGACGAGTGAAATTGGGCGTGTTGAATCAGGGAAACACAAACTCTGCATCGCACCGAGACTCACCAAGGGTCTGTCACTCCTGTGTAAAGTTTAGAACTGATTAAATTTGGCAGTGCAGGCAGCGTTTAAGAAGAGCTCAGGGCTGGGAGCTGGAGACACTTTTGTCTCGGCAGATCAGCTTTAAAAAAGCAGCTTTAATTCGAATATGTGACATTTGTGGTAATCTCGTTAGTAGTAAATAGCGATGGAAAAAAAGGATTTCGATTCAGGATTGGAGTCAAAGCTGCTGACTGGGGAGAACGCTGGTCATGCTTGTGGAACCAGTTGGAGATGGTGTATGGTTTGCTGGAGACAAGATCAGAAAGTTGTGAAATGTGATTATACAGGGGTGCACATGGTCAGGAACAATACTCAGGTTTATCCTGTGTTAGATTTGTTGAAGGAGCCCCATAACACCACAACCTTGAACTGTTGACACAAGACAGTTTGGGTTCATGACTTCTGACAGCTTTAAAATGCTTACTTTTGTGAGAAGGTGGGCTAAAGGTCAGCGACCATCCAGTCCACATCTCTCCCTTTAACGACCGAGGTCCGCTGGGACTTCCTACTGGTGGCTCTGTGCTGGATTTACCAACTTAAAGGTTAGGGTTGGATATTGAAACCTGGTTTCTGTTAAAAAGAACTGGGTACTTGTTAAAAAACAATTTTGATTCCACTTATCAGTTCCTATTAACACAGCTGTGTTAACACGGCTGTGGTTAGTGCAAAAATGATTCCTTTCCTTTTGGATCACAGGTCCATCATTAGCAGGAGAGATTACTTATGATCAGCAGGAACTGAGAGAAGTTTGGTTTTCCTAGCTCATTGTTTTAGGACATTAAACCAGTTCAGACTATGCTGGATTAGTATTTGGAGGAGAATGACGAAGAGTTCAAACCCGTCCATACAAAAGTAGGCCGGCTGTGACCCGGCTGCACTGCGGCTATCCTACTGCCATCAGACGTGAGAGGAAAGATTTTCCAAAAGACATTAGTGAGCATTTTAATCCTCCCTCTATTTCAGCACTGACATCATTAAACTCTGCATTGCTCCCACCAGTTAAACGTCCATCTGTTCCACCCTCGTTTGATTTATGCATCCATTTATTCGTATATCTCTGTAATCTCTTTTCTCGTCCCGTGTAGCTTAAGAGCCAAATAAATCCTAATAGAATCCCCAGTAAGTTGCACTTGAACCCAGAACTCGGTTAATGATAAACCCGACAGAGCCGAGAGGAACCGGTCAAGGGCTTACAGCCTAAGATAAACCTACACAATTACCCTCTCACTGCATATACTGGCATATGTGGAATTAGAATCTAGAAAACATGGTACTGGAATTGGCACCTTTAATATTGGAACTAGAAAGATTCATATTGAAACCATTGGTATCTGGAACAGGCACTGGTATATTTGTTACTGGATTTAGAGACTTTGGTACTGGAAATGAAACCTCACTATCAAAACTGGTACATTAGGTACTGGAACTAGAAACTTTGGTATTGAAACTGGTACCACATTCATAACTAAGGCTGTCTTTATTATTGGAACTGGTACCTTTCATACTGGAGTTGGTACCGAGGGTACTGGAATTAGAGATGTTTTTACTGCAACTGGGAGCATTGGTTGTAGGAATGTAAACTTTAGTACAGGAAAAGGAACATTTGGCAGTGAAACTACAAAGTTTGGGTTTAGATCTAGAGAGAACAGTATTAGAAGTAAAAGCTTTGGCACTGGAATGGACAACTTTGGCACTGTACCTTTCAACTGTACTTTGAACCTTTGGTAAAAGAAGAGGAAGAATTATTATTTGAAGTGTTGGAACTGGTATGTTGTCCACTGGAACTGGTACGTTTGATGCTGGAAATGATGCATTTAGTACCGGAACTGGTATGTTAGTATTGGTGTTGGAACTGGTACGTTTGACACTTGAACTAGTATATTGCACTGTATGTTACACTGTAACTGGTGTGTTTGAAATGGAAACTGGTATGTTTAACATGGGACCTGGTACATTTGGTACTGGATCTGGTGTGTTGGTATTGGAGATGGAACATTCCATACTGGAACGGGTAGATGTGGTGTTGGAACTAGTACATTCTAAACTCTAACTGGCATGTTTGATACTGGAACTGGTCTGATCGATATTGAAACTGGTACGTTTGATACCATAACTAGTACATGTTACGCTGGAACTGGTATGTTTGAAACTAGAACTGGAACATTTGGTGTTGGAACTGGTATGCTTGGTGTTGAAATTATATGTTTTACACTGGAACTAGTAGGTTTGGTATTAGAACTGGTATGTTAGTGATAGAACTACTCTGTTTGGTATTGGAAGTGGTACGTTTTACACTGGCACTGGTATGTTGGTATTCTTGGGAGTGGTACATTTGTTGGATAATGTAAGAACATAATGTAAGAATAAAAGATAAAACCTTCTGCTGATGCTCTGTTGGCACCATAACACAGAACCGTGCTGTAGAACCCTAGCTCTAATTGCATTACCTTTAATAAGAGTGATGGGCTCTGTTATCTCTTCTCACTGGGCATTTTAAACTGGTTCATATTTTGGTTGTATTAGATTAAGGTGCTCCTGAGCTTCCCTCTGCTCACACTCCACTGCTCTGCCTAATGGACTGGCACTAATGAAGTAGAGTGATGAGATTTCAGGTGGGAAATCCATTTAAAAATCTAAATAATAAACTAATCACACAGTTCAGTGTTCATTAAAATATTCATCAAAGCAGGAATGTAGGCAAGACTCTCAATTAGATCAGCGATAGAGCTTTTCTCCTTTCTCACGTTTCTCCTTTCTCACGAGCTGACTCGGCTCACAGAGGGGTTAAGATTTAGGAAAGGAGCTGAATCAGGTTTAGAGGGGAGGGAAAGCTTTAAACTGCACAGAGCAGAGGGATTCAGGATTCAAATAGGCTTGCTTTTTAAAAGGTCACTATCCTGGGATGGAAAATATTATACAACCCCAAGTCAGAAAAAGTTGGGACAGTGTGTGTATATGTATATATAATACTAACGTAATGGTGTATCTCTGCAGGTATTGTGTCGCTCATCTCTCTGGCCGTTCTCTCCTATGAGCGCTACTGTACCATGATGTGCCCGGCAGAGGCTGATGCCACTAACTACAGGAAGGTGGCATTGGGTGTGGCCCTATCCTGGGTCTACTCCCTCATTTGGACCCTGCCGCCGTTCTTTGGGTGGAGCCGCTATGGTCCCGAGGGGCCCGGCACCACTTGTTCGGTGGACTGGACAGCCAAGACGACCAACAACATCTCCTACATCATCTGCCTGTTCGTCTTCTGCCTCGTTCTGCCCTTCTTCGTTATCGTTTACTCGTACGGGAAGCTGCTGCACGCCATCAGACAGGTGAGTCGCCTCGTGTTACGTATGATATGTTAACAGCAAAAACATTTATTTGTGATAACCTCGTGATTTTGTTGCAAACGTCACAAGCTACAGCCTGTTCCACAGAACGTCATGTGGCCGTCAGACGGCACAAACCCTTAAAATAATGATCGATTTCTCTGTTGAAAGTGGAGAAAGCTGAACCTGAGAGCAATTTGCAGCTTTTTGGCTGAAGGAAGACAGACGCTGCCTTATGTTTGCACTTTTTTAGTAACGTGTGACTGGGAACAGCACGTAACTCCCAGCATGCACTTTCCTTGTTCATCTCTTTCCCAATTATCCTCCCTCCGGCTAATTCTGACAGTGTCAGCAGGTTTTGCATTTTTAGCCTGTAATTCACACGTCTCCCACCGAGTCCCATAAAAAAAATGCTCTGAAATCTTCGTCCCTGCTTATTATTAATAACAAAGGCCAATTTGCTCCCTGATGTACTGCAGGAATGGATATTTTTTCCCCTCACTGGCTTTCAAAACTAACAGATAAACGGCTCGAAAATGTGTCCTAATAAACAGACGGCTTCGAATTTCCAGGTTTACGTGCAGTTTGTTTTTCCTGATGAAATATGGCAGCAATTTAGGGCTAAAACTGAGGTAAAAAAGGAAATAATGATATGATTTCAAACTGGTGATTATAATGATTTGGTGCAAAAGCAGTATCCACGAAAGCCTGATTCTTTTTGAGGAGTAATAATGGGCAGAGGATCTCCAGTTTATCAACAAATGTGTGAAAAGATTATTGAATCCGGAGGAATGCTAGTACGTAAAGCATAAAGGCAAAAGGCTAAACTGAAGAAGGGTGATCCCTCATCCCTCAGATGGCACTGCATCAAGAACCATCACTCATCATGGACCACATGGACTAGGGATTCCTTTATCAAACCTTTATCAAGCTCTACAATACAGAGTTACATTCACAGATACCACTTAAAACGTTACTGTGCTAAAAAGAAGTCTTAGGTTATAACCATGTCCAGAAGGGGCGTCGGCTTCTCTGGGCTCGGAGGCATCTGGGATGGACCATCATACAGTGGGGACGGGGATTGTGCTCAGACCCATCAGTATCACAGATCGTTTTTTTGGAAGAAATGACGTACGAGTAACAAGTCCAAAAACCAGGCTCTGTCATGGTACGGGGTCGGGTCAGGGCCCTCGGTAAAGGTCATTTCCACTTCTGTGATGCAGCATTAATGCAGAAAAGTACACCAAGATTTTAGAGCAACATAAGCTGCCTTCAACACGACATCTTTTCCAGGGACGTCCGTGCATTTTAAAACAAGACAATGCAGAAAACATTAGGACTGAAATATATAAATTACTAGCCCTAAATTAAAAGTAAAAATAAAGTCGAAACAAAAGTCAAAGTAAATGTAAGGACCGTTCCAACCTCTCTTTGTAAATGGAACAAATTTCACCCCCAGTGTCATCAGACTCAACCACCAAAATCATCTTTCTGAGGTCATGTGACGCAGATCCTGTACAACAGGGTGCGAGGGGAATCGATTTATCTTCATTAAATCTCACACCTTCCACTGACAGAGGTTGGAGGGTGGGGGTGAGAGCTGGGGTGCTGTTGTTCTCCTGCAGTGTTGCGTTCTATTTTTGGCTAACAGGACGCCGTGAGTAACGAGCCTTTTCTCTCTCCTGTGAATCTAGAGCCGGTAAATGGTACTTATGGGGCGAAAGCAGCGCAGGACGATACTCGGGGAGAGGAAGACGTGTCCGTCACATTTGCAGGGTCATTTGCAGAATGTCCACAGTTGATGATCCTGAGGACTTTAGAGCCTCAGATGTGCTTGAATTTTCACCTGGAATTGCCATTTAGGGAAAGAATGAATTCAGCTAGGTCTGTAGTGAAGCCTCCGGGAAGATTTTGGCTTAAGGAGTGGATTAGCGAGGTGATCTGTCCAAGGATAACCAGTCCAGATTTGCAGGAACCAAGTCTCCATATCTACAATCAGCCACCTATGCGGCAACAAACCATTTAAAAAGCATCTACGATGACACTTAGTCATTTGGCAAATGCTGGCAGGTGCTAAACTCCTTTTGCTTTAGCTATATGAGCTGGACTTCACTAGACTCTCCTGGCACCAGTTTCCATGCTCCACTAAAACAAAGAACGAACACTGGTTGGTATGAAGTACGAGGCATTTTGATGCCAACCTAAATCCTAGAAAGCTTGATAGATTTGGAACTATGGATCAAGGAATCTGAGACTTTGATTGTCATATGAGCGCTCAAATACATTCACAAGACGTAAAATTGTTATCTACAATAGGGGGCGCTGCAGAGAAAGGTTGAGAAAGACTGCCTTAGAGCAATGGAATTCCGATAAGTCTATTATCCTTTTCTATCATGTGGGCAACGTTTACCTGGGGAGGCATTGGTGCCAGGATGCACTTTGGGAAGAAGACGAGCCAGTCACCGAGCTGAATATTGTTGCGGTGGCTGATCTGTGTTTAAAAATACTAACTGCTAACATTGATAGTGTGGCTGGGTGGAAAGACAGAGCTCTTTTGAAATTCTTTGCTTTGGATGGAGTGTGTGTTATATTTCAGACACGTTTGTACAACGATTGATAGAAGCTTTCAGCCTGCAGTTCTCCTGCTTCTCGTCTCCAATGCACTTCTCTGGGTGCAGAGATCAAACCGACAGGAAAATCTATAGTGGATGTTTTCATCGCCGATTCCTAACACGAGTCTGTTTCATGCTTAAAGCATATTGCTGTGAAACCACAGAGCATAGAATCATAGATTAGGTCTGGAAGTGTTGGAAACGTATTTGATTAAAAGTGCAGAACCAGAAGATGTACTCTGACCAAGTGCAAATC